>SJYC01122128.1:0-22793 GCA_006408675.1 Madoqua kirkii
AGTAGATGTTTTTCTGGAATTCCTTTGCTTTTTCTATGATCCAACAGATGTTGGCAATTTGACCTCTGGTTCCTCCACCTTTTCTAAATCCAGTTTGTACATCTGAAAATTCTCGATTCATATACTATTGAAGCCTGGTTTGTAGTATTTTGAGCATTACCTTGCTAGCATGTGAAATGAGTGGAATTGTGCTTTAGTTTGACATTCTTTGGCATTGCCCTTCTTTGGGACTGGAATGAAAACTGACATTTTCCAGTCCTATTGCCACTGCTGAGTTTTCCCAGTTTGCTGGCATATTGAGTGCAGCACTTTCACAGCATCATCTTCTAGGATTTGAAATAGCTCAGCTGGAATTCCATCGGTTTCACTAACTTTGTTCATATTAATCCTTCCTAAGGCCCACTTCACACTCCAGGATGTTTGGCTCTACATGAGTGATCACACCATTGCGGCATCTGGGTCATTAAGCCCTCTTCTGTATAGTTCTTCTGTGTACTTCTGTCACCTCTCCTTAATATTTTCTGCTTATGTTATGTCCTTACCTTTTCTGTCCTTTATTGTACCCATCGTTGCATGAAATGTTCCCTTGGTATCTTCAGTTATTTTTTAAGAGATCTTTCATCTTTCCCATTCTATTGTTTTCCTCTATTTCTCTGCATTTTTCACTAAAGAAGGATTTCTACCTCTCCTTGCTATTCATTGGAAATATGCATTCAGATGGGTATATTTTCCCCTTTCTTCTTTGCCTTTCATTGCTCTTCTTTTCTCAGCTATTTGTAAAGCCTCCTCAGACAACCACTTTGCCTTCTTGAATTTCTTTTTCTTGAAGATGGTTTTGGTCACTATTTCCTGTACAATGTTATGAACCTTTGTCCATAGTTCTTCAGCACTCTGTCTATCAGAGCTAATCTCTTGAATCTGTTCATCATCTCCACTGTATAATCATATGGGATTTGATTGAGACCATACCTGGATGGCTTAGCAATTTCCCCTATTTTCTTCAATTTAAGCCTGAGTTTTGCAGTAAGTTGCTGTTGATGTGAGCCGCAATCAGCTCTAGGTCTTTTTATAGAGCTTCTCCATCTTTGTCTGCAAAGAATATAATCAATCTAATTTCAGTATTTATCATCTGATGATATCCATGTGTAGAGTCATTTCTTGTGTTGTTGGAAGAGGGTGTTTTCTATGCCCAGTGCATTCTGTTGGAAAATCTCTATTAGCCTTTGCTCTCCTTCATTTCTAAGGCCAAATTTGCCTATTTACTCCAGGTATTTCTTGACTTCCTACTTTTGCATTCCGTCCCTATGATGAAAAGGACATCTTGTGTGTGTGTGTGTGTGTGTGTGTTAGTTCTAGAAGGTCTTGTAGGTCTTCACAGAATCATTCAACTTCAGCTTCTTCAGCATAGTGGTTACCTATTATGGATATTTTCCCTATATGAAATCATGTAATATATGACTTAGTATCTTTCACTTAGCAAGTTTTCAAGGTTCCTCTATGTTATAGCAGGTATTAATACTTCAGTTCTTTTTATACCTTAATAACATTCATTTGTATGTGTGTATATATATATATATATATGCCATACTTCATTTATTCATTCATTGGTTGATGGATGTATGCCTTGTTTCCATTCTTTGGATTATTGTGAATAATGTTGTTATGAACACTTGTATACAAGCTTTTATTTGAGCACCTATTTTCAATTGTTTGTGGTAGATTCTTAAGAGTAGAATTTTTGAATCGTGTATCTAAGTATGTTTAACTTACTGAGATATTGCTAAACTGTTAATCAATTGTAGTCGCACCATTTGACATGCATTTTTTAACTTAATTTTGTATCAGGGTATAGCTAATTAACAAACAATGGGTGGTTTCAGATGATCAGTTAAGGGACTCATCCATACATATACATGTATCCGTTCTCCCCTAAACT
The DNA here is from genome assembly GCA_006408675.1 of Madoqua kirkii. Lineage (NCBI taxonomy): Eukaryota > Metazoa > Chordata > Mammalia > Artiodactyla > Bovidae > Madoqua > Madoqua kirkii. Next base: position 1,937 of record SJYC01122128.1, read on the forward strand.
CTCCTCCCATCCGGGCTGACATATAACACTGAACAGAGTTCCATGGGCTCTGCAATAGGCCTTTGTTGGATATCCATTTTAAACATAGCAGTGAGTACATGCATTTTTAAATATAATTCTCAAAATATCCCTATAAGGTAGGTAAAATTATTATGCTAATAAGATGACTGAGGGCTTCAGAACTCAGATAACTTACTCACACAAAGTCACCCCTTATAATTTGTTGGTTTCCTGACTAAACACGGAGTTCATTAAACACTAGGGTTAAAACCACAGACAGGAAAACATCTCTGATTTATTTGTTTTATCCTGGAATATGAAGATGGCTTATAGCATTATTTGACATTTATTTTGTTGTAAACTGAATTAAAATTTACCAATCAAATTTCCTATTTCCTCTTAGTCTGAGTCACTTCCTGTTACCAAATTTGGCACAAAGTCATTTGGGTTGTTCATTTTTTTTTTTTTCATTCATATGCAATAAACATCTTACTTACAAACCTATACTGTAATTGCTGAATATTCACTGTTAAACTCTAAGACAATTCCACACTCTTTGCTCTAATATTTCAGCCTAATTTGTAAAAGAAGAGCATAATTGTGACTTTCCTTGTTTCTTTAGTGAAAAGGTGAAGCTAGTGATTTTAGAAAGGGAAATATTGAGATTAAAATGCAGACGTCAAGATGAATGTTGTCAATCTAGATCCCCAAGCCTCATAATCACTGTTGTATTAAAGATAAAAGTATCTGCAGGCCACAGTGCAGGACTCTATAGGAATTTCCCCTTATGGAATTCCAGAAGTCTCTTGGTATCATCTGTGGACACTTCCCTTATGTGTCCCACGCTTTGTATAAGAACTTCAAACATCCTTAGGTACATTTAAGAATTGCCTTAGTTCAATTGCATATGTCCAGAACTCATGAAAATACATCTAATCTTGTTGGGAAGAATTAAATTTCTCCTACTCCCTGTATAATATATAAAGCTAGTGTGGGTATAAGAAGTTAGGGAATATGACCATATTTTAGCGAGGATTTCTAGGGCACTAAATACGCCTATGAGAAATAATACAGAGAGAATTTCTTAAAGCCAGATATTAAAGATGAATGGTTTTAGTGAACTGAATGTAGATGAACAGATATTATTGGTAAAAGTACATATTTGGTATTTTTCTGGTAACACACTATTTCAGCTATTTGTCCTATAACCTGTTTTAATAAGTACTCTATAAATGACCAGACACTTGGATGGGAGGAGAGTCTAGGGGAGAATTAATACATGGATACATAAGGCTGAGCCCCTTTGCTATTCACCTGAAACTATCACAACATTGTTAATAAGCTATTAACAATGTAATATAATATCAAATGTTAAAATAAAAATAACCAGGCACTGTTTGGGGCCCTCCAGACACATTGCTTATACATGAAATACATAATCATCATGAAATACACATATGACTATAAATATATGTATTCAATTACTTCATGGTGATGTCTCATATAAAAGCAACTATATTAGTATTAGTAAAATACCAACACATTAAACAACAATAAATATTTTATTGTTTTGTGCATAAGCAAATAGATTGAAATGTAGTCTTTTTCCAACTATGTGTAAGTTTCACTTTGTGTTGAATTTTCATAAAGCAGTGACTTATGTTTGTTTTATATTAAAAGCAATAGCTTCTTCAATAGTTTTAAGACAGAGCTTTGACAAGTGGTGGGATGTAATCTGAAGATGGAATAGCCATAATGTTTGATGCTGCCTCATGCTGATAACACTTTCCTGAAAGTATCACCTGGCTTTATAATACACTTTATGTAACTGAACAAAAAAAGGCAAACAGAGCATAGACACTGGATCTCGCTTAACAGAGCAGATATGGTGCTAGTTTGGCTTCCTATGTATGCAGCATTTCCACTGAACTCCATGTGGGATCTCTTTGTACCAAGTCTACATAGTTAAGCCCATTGCCAGCCAATTTTAGAGGGAAATTACCCAACCTATAAATGGATTGCTCTGTTCACTGCAGTCTGTCCTGATGTGTTATCATACATTTTTCTCTTTTACTCTGTGTGATTCATTGAACAATTTGTGTACTTGTTTACTATAGAGAATGAAAAGGTTACTTGTGAAGTTGGCTTTAGAAAGATCCAAGTGAGGACCAGTAATGAAAGACTTAATTACGTTTCTCAGTAATCCTCAACCCACCAGGATCACATAAGCAGGAAAATAGTACCAAAATGAAATCTCTATGGATAGCATGCATACTGAGTGAGCTTCTGACTTCCCCAGAAATCCTAGCAGGTGGTGGCAAAATATCCTTGAATGACACACTGATAAGTTACCACATGGTTGAGAAACAGAATTTGTTTCATATTGTTAGGGTGCTAAAGTTTTGAACAGGAATGCAAAAGCTAAATATTTGAGTTTTTTCACCATGGACATTCTCAATATGCCTATGTTTTTAATTTAATGATATAAATTGTCATTTACTCTCAGAAATAATCATATTCGATAAGGAGTATGTTTTAAATATCTGCAGTGCCATCTATTGACTGCTAAACTTGTTTCAGTGTTAAGAGATCTTCATTACTTTAAAGGTTAAGGAGGAAGACGCTTCACACATTCAAGTTAAAAACACATCCAGTTGAATGTCTGAAGGGGCATAATTATTACAGTGTACCTCTGAAATTTCATGTATTATTTCAAATAATATATTTGATATATAATAAACAACAGAAATAAAAATATTTTAAATATTATAGACTCACAAGTATACAGTAAGATTATATTTATTTTCAACCATAAAATATTTTACTTAAGTTAGAGAGAGAGTATGAAATTCAGAGTCAGACAGTAAGAGAGTGAGAGAGAAAAATTAAGTGATCATAGCCACAGGAGTGTCAGAGCACAAGAGAAGAAGAAAGGAAAGAAGAAAAGGAAGAGGAGGAGGGATGAGAGATGGAGTGAAGGAGCTGAGAAGAAGCTTATACTAAAACCCAAATGAAGTCATATAGAGACAATACTTTTTTTTTTCCCTGCCTGGCAACACTCTTCCAGCTACAGCTTACCTTTGCTTTTGTTTCTGGCAGACTTTGACATATTATAACACTGTCTCTTATACACATCTAGATGTGTATAAGAGACAGTCTTTATATAATGACTAATTTTCAAAAAGTCTTGTAGCTTTTATAGAGGCAATGTTAATCTTTCTGTCATAAAGGAAAATATTTTATGTCATAAAAATGGCTCAATTATTAGTATTTTCTATTCATGCAAGGATCATAAATGAACAGAAAAGACTGTGAAGTACATTCTTAGAAACATTTTTTCTAAAGCTCTAGTTTTACATCCATATAATAATTATTGAATCAGATAATTTGAACATTCAAATTAAAGGACATGCAATTAATTAGTTTAAGGTAAAATTTGTTTTCTCATTCAATTTTGCAAGCACAGATAGTTAAATAATGAAGAGTTAAATCTGGGAAAAAGTAAAGCCACCCTTTTAAAATTTGGCTCTCTTCCTTTTCTCATGAGTACTCCCAGACATTCATGATCTATAAATGTTCTCATGGAGGGGGGAGGGAGAGAGGGAGAGGAAGAAAGAAAGAGAAGAAGAGGTAGGGAGAGAGAGAAAAAAATACTAGGAAGGTTGTTAGTCATGATTACCCACAAATAATATAATTTTCTTATGATATAATGAATTATTCAAATTTCTACTTTTTTGATCTCTGATTCACATAAATATATATTTCTAATATTATATTCTTATACAAAATTTCACTACAATGAACATTTTCACAGATTTTTACCTTATTAATTAATTGTTGGATGCTTATTACAAAACTTTATGAGGGTTTAGAGTGAGGTGAAATACACATTTGAAGTTAGATATAAAAAAATTAATATTTACTCTGTGAGGTTTTGCCAGCTTTCTCATTTTTTTGGTCGTATTTTTATGATGACTCCAGTTTTAACAAAGAAAGTCCTCACAGCATCTGAAGGGCTAACTTCTGTAAATTCAAGTCTATTCTAAAATAGAGCTCCATTTCCCAGTATCTTTTCTATTACAGATTTCTTTCACATATATAAGATAAAAGAGAATTTTGCATTGTCAGTCCCACCAATTCCCTTAGCAGGTTAGCAAGGCAGTGCAAGATACAAACATGACTGTAAAAGGTATATAGGTACTTGACTCTTGTCTGTAATTTAGAAATGTTGTGATCAATTCCCATTTTCTTTTCCCCTTGAAGGAAATTTCGAATGTGACCAGAGGTCTTTTTGATCTTACAGGCTACTCAATATTCAAATAACATATGAATAAAATTGTGCTACTTTGTGCTTAAAAATAAACGGAACCCTTAAAAATCAAAGCTCAAAACAAGCACACAGAAGCAAAGTACTTTTCTCTCCTAAAATAACTCTTGCTTTTTCTATAATGACTGCATTACTCATGGTTACACTGGCCCTCCACAGTGGCCATTCTTCAGAGACTTGGCTTACTGTCTGGTAAGATCATGACATCCTTGAAGATGAATCTCAGGATGTAAGATGATTCAGCATTGCTCAGGAACCTGTCTGCATTTGGTCCATTAAAAATTAATACAGCTCAGAATGTAATGGAAGTTCTCATCAATGGATTGCTATTTAAGTGCTATTTGTATACACATCCTGACAGAAACTAAGTACATATGCTGAGACCAATTTACCAATAGATAAGAAAGCTAAGAGAGGAGGGCGTGGCAACCCACTCCAGTATTCTTACCTGGAGAATCCCATGGACAGGGGAGCCTGGCGGGCCACAGTCCATAGGGTCTCAAAGGGCCAACATGACTGAAGCAACTTAGCATCCACACAGGCAAGAAAACTAAGAAAGATTAAAAGAAAGAATCTAGTTGAAGTAATGTTTTGTAGTAATAAGAAAGATACATGCACAAATGTTTGTGCATTTCAAAGTTTATGTCATAGAGAAATTCAGTATTATACATCAATATCTCTACATTTTCTAACAAAACAGGAAATCTATTGAAGATCCAACTCTGTATCTCCTGCAGGGAACCACATCTCTGCAGCCACACAAACTCTGTCCCCTCTGTCAATCTATAATGATTAAAAATCAAAGCTTTGGAACCAGACGGCTTGGTTTTAAATTACTTCTCTGACACTTATCTCCTGTATACATTTGGGGGAATTACATGTCTTCTGAGTGTCAGTTTCTTTATGTATAAAATAAAAATAATGTCTCTTAGAACTGTGGAAAAATCACATATGATGGTACCTTTGAAATGCTTGTTATAGGACTTCCTTGGTTGTCCAGTGGTTAAGAATCTTCCCACCATGTAGGGGACATGGGTTCAATCCCAGGCCTGGGAACTAAGATCCTACATGTTGTGAGGCAACTGAGCCCATGTGCCACAACTACTGAGGCCCGGAAGCCTGCACCTGTGCTCTGCCTCAGGAGAAACCCCTGCAATGAGAAGCCCACACAATAATGAAGATCCAGCATTCAGTTCAGTTCAGTTGCTCAGTCGTGCCTGATTCTTTGTGACCCCATGAATCGCAGCACGCCAGGCCTCCCTGTCCATCACCAACTCCCAGAGTTCACTCAGACATCCATTGAGTCAGTGATGCCATCCAGCCATCTCATCCTCTATCGTCCCCTTCTCCTCCTGTCCCGAATCACTCCCAGCATCAGAGTCTTTTCCAATGAGTCAACTTTTTGCATGAGGTGCCCAAAGTACTGGAGTTTCAGCTTTAGCATCATTCCTTCCAAAGAAATCCCAGGGTTGATCTCCTTCAGAATGACTGGTTGGATCTCCTTGCAGTCCAAGGGACTCTCAAGAGTCTTCTCCAACACCACACTTCAAAAGCATCAATTCTTCGGCGCTGAGCCTTCTTCACAGTCTCACTCTCACATCCATACATGACCACAGGAAAAAGCATAGCCTTGACTAGACAGACCTTAGTCAGCAAAGTAATGTCTCTGCTTTTGAATATGCTATCTAGGTTGGTCATAACTTTTCTTCCAAGGAATAAGCATCTTTTAATTTCATGGCTGCAATCACCATCTGCAGTGATTTTGGAGCCCAAAAGATAGTCTGACACTGTTTCCACTGTTTCCCCATCTATTTACCAGTATAGCCAATAAATAAATATTTTTTAATGAAAAACTTAAAAAAATAAAATATTCATTATAGAGTCTGGTACATAGAGTATGTATTTAACAAATTTTAACAAATGCTATATAAGATTCAAACTATTTGGTTAAAAAAAGAAACTGATTTTTTTTTCCTTTTCTTTTTCCGTGATATTTCTTAAGAAGAAACAAAGTGGGACACAATCAAACAATCGGCTCCCAACCTGCCTAAAGCTTTCAATTCAGCTTTGTGATGCTCAATTGAGAAAGACACAAACTCATTTGTATTTTGGCTCCTGGTCACGGCATTTTCAGTAGATCAGTAATGAAAATAGCTGGCACTGGACTTATTTACCACCCCATATAGTCAGGATAAAAGTGTTTACTGAATGCACAGGTGCCCTGTGTTACACGGCAGCCCTGGTGGCTTCACCATGACCCTTTTACTCACAACATAAGAGAGGCTCCCTCTCTAGAGGCCCCTCTGTGTCAACATACATATTTCAAGATCAACCCTGCCAGTGACAGATTCCATGAATCAAGAATTTAACTTCATTTTTTAAAGTCTTTGAATATCAAAAATGAAAATGCTCAAACCAAAAGAGATTGAGAGAAGAAGAGAACAGGTGGATGAAATTCAGAGAGAGAGTATGAAATTCAGAGTCAGACAGTAAGAGAGTGAGAGAGAAAAATTAAGTGATCATAGCCACAGGAGTGTCAGAGCACAAGAGAAGAAGAAAGGAAAGAAGAAAAGGAAGAGGAGGAGGGATGAGAGATGGAGTGAAGGAGCTGAGAAAAGCTTATACTAAAACCCAAATGAAGTCATATAGAGACAATACTTTTTTTTTTCCCTGCCTGGCAACACTCTTCCAGCTACAGCTTACCTTTGCTTTTGTTTCTGGCAGACTTTGACATATTATAACATGCATTCTTTATAGCACCTGTATGAGGAAGGTAGATACTATTATGATTATATAGTTCCCATTTTTATAGGTGGGAACACAGGTGCAGAAATAATAACAACTGGATGAAACACACACTGGTGTTTCTCTTTCCCTTACAGGTAATCAGTAATCACGTTTGATCATCCTCAAAAGGTTTTATCCTATTGAAGGACCCAATGCTCATACCAGTGATTATTTGCTGTAACTACCGCTACCAGTGTCTTTGTCCCTGTAATGAGCTACAGCTTCCCCCCGGAGCCCCCACCTCACAGGAGATCTCCTGATACTAGCAGGTAGGTCTGGCCCAATCTCTGGTGAGTTCAGTGTTTTTTTCCATGGTCCTGGTGTGTAGACGACCCTGTGTGTGCCTTCCATGAGTGGAGTTTCTCTCAGTCTTGTGTATTTCCTGCTGGCCTTCAGAGCCAGATTCTTTGGATCTCCTTCTCCTGTTGCTAGGCCACCAGGCTGAGGAGCCTGATCTGGGGCTTAGAACTTTGATTCCTGAGTGAGAACTTCTGTGGCATAATTATTAATATTTCCAGTTTGTGGGTTGCCTACATAGCATGTATGAGATTGGATTTTATTGTGATTTAGCCCTTCTTGCTGTCTCCTCGTGGCTTCTTTTTGTCTTTGGATGTGAAGTATCTCTTTTGGTAGGTTCTAGCATGTTTTGGTTGATGGTTGTTCATCAGTTAGTTGTGATTTTGATGTTTCCATAAGAACAGGTCAGCTCACGTCCTTCTATTCTGCCATTTTCTTAAAAGATTTTTAAAATATTGTATTTCTAAGGAATATTTATAAACTTAATCTTTTTCTTATTTTTGGCCAACCTCATTTTCTTCTGATCCTTCCAGTAGCCATTGCTGCTGCTGCTGCTGCTGCTAAGTTGCTTCAGTCATGTCCGACTCTGTGCGACCCCATAGACAGCAGCCCACCAGGCTCCCCCGTCCCTAGGATTCTCCAGGCAAGAACACTGCAGTGGGTTGCCATTTCCTTCTCCAAAGCATGAAAGTGAAAAGTGAAAGTGAAGTCGCTCAGTCGTGTCTGACTCTTCGTGACCCCATGGACTGCAGCCCACCAGGCTCCTCTGTCCATGGGATTTTCCAGGCAAGAGTGCTGGAGCAGGGTGCCATTGCCTTCTCTGACTATGTGTTGCTAAATTAAGCATTCCTTATACCTACCATTAGCAGTAAATATTCAACTGAAAAACATTGTCAAAAAATGTTTCAAATCACTGTTTATAATAGCCAGGACATGGAAGCAACTAGATGTCTATTAGCAGATGAATGAATAAGAAAGCTATGGTATGTATACACAATGAAGTATTACTCAGCCATTAAAAAGAATACATTTGAATCAGTTCTAATGAGGTGGATGAAACTGGAGCCTATGATACAGAGTGAAATAAGCCAGAAAGAAAAACACCAATACAGTATACTAATGCATATATATGGAATTTAGAAAGATGGTAATGATAACCCTGTATATGAGTGCAGTAAATATTCAACTGAAAAACATTGTCAAAAAATGTTTCAAATCACTGTTTATAATAGCCAGGACATGGAAGCAACTAGATGTCTATTAGCAGATGAATGAATAAGAAAGCTATGGTATGTATACACAATGAAGTATTACTCAGCCATTAAAAAGAATACATTTGAATCAGTTCTAATGAGGTGGATGAAACTGGAGCCTATGATACAGAGTGAAATAAGCCAGAAAGAAAAACACCAATACAGTATACTAATGCATATATATGGAATTTAGAAAGATGGTAATGATAACCCTGTATATGAGACAGCAAAAGAGACACAGATGTATAGAACAGTCTTTTGGACTCTGTAGGAGAGGGAGAGGGTGGGATGATTTGGAGGAATGACACTGAAACATGTATAATATCATATATGAAACAAATCACCAGCCCAGGTTCGATACAGGATGCTTGGGGCTGGTAAACTGAGATGACTGGGAGGGATGGTATAGGGAGGGAGGTAAGAAGGAGGTTCAGGATGGGGAACACATGTACGCCCATGGCAGATTCATGTTGATGTGTGGCAGAAGCAATACAATATTGTAAAGTAAAAAAAAAAAAAAGGCAAAATAAAAAATAAAATGAAAGTATTTTGGAATATAACATTTGAGAAAAATATTTTCAATGCTTTTTTATTATGTAGCATTTCAATAGTATCTAGAATGTGAAATGAGTTTTGCAATTTTTGAAAATTTCCACAATACTGTTGTGAAGAAAGTAGGTGGTATCCATATCGTGACTGCAGTCAGTGACCAACTGAATATTTAAACCACATTTTATGTATAATAATTTCAAGTTGGTTATTATTAAAAAATAAATTACAGTGTATGGCCAATTTGAGATTATATTGTTCAGACTGGTATGTAAATGTTTAGGATAATTAATCTCACCATAGGAAAACAGAATAAGCTGGAATCTTAAGCTTTAACACAGCACAGACTTCTTTGAGTATAGCTTTAGGTCTGTGATATTGAAATAAGCTTACAAAGTTCATTTGTAAAGTATATATTATATATATTTGACCTGGTAAAACCATGACTAGTTAACAGTGAAAGGGGAAGAAGAGCAAGAAGGAAGAAGAAAAGGAGAAAGAAGGAGAAGACTCATTTTTAGATTACAGAGCACTTTTAAGATATTGCCACATAAAAATCCTATGAAATGGATATTATTATTATTTTATAGATATGGAAACTGAGGCCCAGTTTTTAAGTGAGTAACCTCATATCTTACATGTGTAATTGGAATCGCATGAAATTGGTATTGTAGCACAGATATTATTTTCAATATCTCTTAATATACTGTGCACTTAAGATACTTAAGTGTCTGTGCATGTGCATATTTGCTAAATCAATTCACATCAATGAATAATCATTTTGCCATATGCTCCCAAGTGAAAGAACAATAATGTCTACTTCCAAGATCTCATGCTTTATAACTATTTTATAAATTTAGAAAGTTTAACTAGAAACCTTTTCTCTTGGGCTGTATTTGAATGATTTATGATAATATCCTTAGCAAAAAGACGCATCATTATTGTGATTAATCTCATCTGGTGACAGTACCATTGCAAAATTAAATCATCATGCTAGAAAGAAACAAAATCAGTAACTCCTTTTACAAGATTTGGTGATGCTAAGTATTGCAAAATTCACATTAAATTACCTCCATATGGCATTAAACACTGTTCATTGCCTGCTGGAGACTTCAGTCTAAAAGGCAGTGATTTTTTCATTTCTATTGCATGCATGTGTTTAGACCTGTCATCAACTTAGATAAAACTGATATTTGAGGGGAAACAGTTGCTATTAATGTTGTTTTTGGAACCATTCTTTGCCTATGATTTTCAGGTGTGCAAGTCTTGTCCTATTTGGAAGACATATTTTTTTCAGTAAACATAGTCTCATAATATTCTCTATAACTCCTGATCCTAGATGAGATAGTGTTGCCAAGTTTTGAGTTTCCTATTTCCATTCCTAATCTATTACATACCAATAAACTTGGTTTTATAGCATCATTTAATTTACTCTGATTTAAAACTGAAGTTGGAGTTCCATGAAACATTTAATGCTTCTGTTTCAAGAGGACCAAAAACTATCTTGTTTCAAATAAACAGTTTTAGTGTCCCCATCTTTATCTGTTCTGCCCCATGGGTATTATTCCTCCTCTCTGTAACATGATCCCCACATCTTTGTTATCTACATAATGTGAAGTATAGTTGTTTGTATGCTCGCCATCCTCATTGGAAGTAAGCTCTTTGATACTGGGGAATTGTCTCATGTATCATCGACATCTTCACAACCTGGCTAGACATTTCTACTCAGTAAATATCAAATGAACAGTAATATTTATAATAGTTCATGGCTAAAGTGTATATGCTTACTTTGCTATGCACTTTACTTATATTACCTTAGTTAATTCTTGTAGAAAGTCATGAAATAAATACTATCATTATCCTCATTATCCTCATTTCAGAAATGAGGAAATGGGGGCTTCTGTGGTGGCTCAGTGGTAAAGAATCCACCGGCCAATACAGGAGATATGGATTTGACCCCTCATCTGGGATGATGCCTTGGGGCAACTAAGCCTGTGTGCCATAACTATCGAGCCTGTGCTCTAGAGCTTGGGAATTCAACCTCTGAAGCTCATACACCCTAGAGCCTGTGCTCTGTAACAAGAGAAAACACTACAGTGAGAAACCCATACACTGCAACTAGAGAGTACCCCCTATGCACTGCAACTAGAGAAAACCCAAGCAGCGATGAAGATCCACCACAGTCAAAAATAACTAACTAAATAAATAGAAATGAGGAAACTGAAACAGCTAAGAAAGATTAAGTCACACAAACTTTTACAGAATCTTTATAGTGGTGAAGCAGGAATTCAATCTGAAGCATCCTTCAGAGTCCAGAGTCAATGCCTTCAAGCACTGTTCCACAACCCTGTTTTGCTTAACAGGTCTTTGGCATCAAAGAATGGATGATTCTTAATTACCAAGACTGTTTTATGACTTTCATCAATTATATCTGATATAGAATTACATTGCCATTTAACATGTTATGCTTCTCATGGGTAATGGTTAATTTTATATGTCATTTGGCTGGGCCAAGGGATGCCCATATCTGGTAAGACATTATTTCTGAGTGGGTCTGTGAGGACGATTCTAGAAGAGATTAGCATTGTATTTGCTGTGCTGTGCCTAGCCACTCAGTCATGTCCGACTCTTTGCAATCCTGTGGACTGTAGCCTGCCATGCTCCAGTCTATAGAATTCTCCAGGCAAGAATACTAGAGTGGGTTGCCATGCCTTCCTCCAGGGGGTTTTCCCAACCCAGGGACTGAACCCAGGGCTCCTACATTCCGGGCAGATTCTTTACCATCTGAGCCACCAGGGAAGCCCTGTATTAGTGGACTAAATAAAGATGATTCACCCTCATAATGTGGGCAGGCATCCTCAACACTGTTGAGGGCTTGAATAGAACAGAGAGGCAATGAAATGGTGAATTTTCCCTCTTTTTGACTTGGGACCACCTTCTCCAGCTCTTCGACTTCAGAGTTCCTGGTTCTCAAACTTTCATACTCGGTGACTTGCACCAGCAGCCCTGTGGTTCTCAGGACTTCAGCCTCGGACTGGAAATTACATTTTTAGTTCTCCCAGTTCTTGGGCCTTTGGACACAGACTGAATTATACCACAGGCTGTCCTAGCTCCCCAGCTTGCCTATGGCATTCTTTGGGATTTCTTGGACTCTATAAACCACATAAGTCCATTCCCATAATAAATCTTTGGTTCATGTGTGTGTGCTAAGTTGCTTCAGTTGTGTCCAACTTTTTGCAGCCCTCTGGACTGAGCCTGCTAGGTTCCTCTGTCCCTGGGATTTCCCAGGCAAGAGTAGAGTGGGTTGGCATATTCTCCTCCAAGGGATCTTCCTCACCCAGGGATCAAACTCACATCTCTTATGTCTCCTAAATTGGCAGGCAGGTTCTTTATCACCAGTGTCACCTGGGAAGCCCAAATCTTCTCTTATAGATATCTATGTATATCCTATTGGTTCCATTTCTCTGGAGAACTTTGAAAAAATATATCATGGCATCTGTGTTTGTTTCCACTTCAGTCAATAAGAACCCTACAATATTCTGTTTTAGAGATGAGTTGACTGATTAAGATATTCCAAAACTGCAGATAATCCAAAATGTTTCTATATCTGACAGCTGGGTTTTTTTTCTGTTGTTGTTGTTGTTATTCAGAATTGATTTTCTGAAAACAGCTTTTAGACTTTGTCTTATGTATATATGGACTGAATCTTTCTTACCAATGAATCCTTGGCAACTAGCACAGTACTTAAGCTGTAAGTTCTCAGAAAATTTTAAGTTTCATGACTATTACTTTTGATATTATGTTGTTTTTCTCTAACAATAAGGCAGAATAAGTAGTTTGGAAGATAGACTTAGATCATAAAAGATTTGTAACAAATAAAAAGAGTCAAGTTGGACTAGTGTGTGATCACCAAAAGAGATGAAACAATAGTTCTTTTCTCTAGCCTTTCTTACTTCAGATTTGAGATGGTGAAGTAGTTTATGCTGGATCATAAACAGAGACTATAAAATTAGAAGTCAAAGATACAAAGAACTCTGTCTTGTAGAGGGTAAATGTGGTCTTAGGAGAAGGTGAAAGCTTATTATCTAAAACCCTGTTTAGCCCAACGCTTTGAGAAGTATCTTGCTAGTTAACTCAGCTCTTCAAAATATGTGTCAATAAATGCTTATCAGATCAACATGTACTAACACTCAAATTGAATGAGAAGTATTTTGGAAATGGCACTGCACTTTCTTAGATCTTGAGGCCCTTTCCCATATGGACAGCTGACTATAAAGCATCCACTGATCCATGGGTAGTTGTCACATTGGAACCAGGGAAGGGAACAGGCATTAAATTCATGCTGAGATATAAGATTCAGTGTTTTGGAAGACTGCCTGGTCTAATTTTTACCAACTCCAGAGTAGTTTTAAAAATAACAGGAAACCCTCTAAGTGCAAAAGAAAGAGTAAAAATAAGAGAATTTTGGAGTTAAACAATGCCAGTGGTCTCTGAGTTCACTTAGGCTTAGCTCCCTAATTTAACATAATGGTCACAGAAACCTCAGAGGAATTAGAGATCAGAGAGTGGCGATCACATGCATATTTCTGAACCAATTACCAGTTTAGCATCTGGCCAGAGGTAAGAGTTTAGCAGATGGAAAGAGGGAAGTACATCTTAATATGAGGAAAATGGCATACACAAAAGCAGGGAGATCTCTTTACTATCACCCATTAGGTACCCTCATAAATCACTTCATGATAATCAATCAAGATTTTCCCTATCACCATTAGGTACCATATCCTCATGAATTGCTTCATGATAAAAAATCAAGACTTGCCTCCTCAGATAACAGACAAGAGCAAGTTTTGCCATAATATTAGAGTATAGTTTCTTCATTCTTATACCCTTTTCAGAATCTTCCTAAAACTGCATGTCAACTATTAAATTAGTTGAAACAAAGTTTGATCGGGCTAATAGATGGAATATCATTCAAAACACAGACTTATTAATTTCATTGCCATGGAATTAAACCAGCCTGATCCTACTTTCATCTCTGAAGGACAATATTTGATCAGTTTCACGGGAAAATTTTATATAGTTGGAAAATATGTTTCAATTTGCAAGAAAAGTGTTAATATTTATTCTTGTGATAAAGATGGAAGAAAACATCCCAGTTGAAATATATAAAAATTAATTTCCAAGAAAATTTCAGGAAGATTAAAAATAAAGTTAATTTTGGGATAAATGGAAAAAATTAGCAGAAATGTTTTCTGAGTAAATCAAGTCATATGGATTTATAAAAGAAGATATGCTACAGGGTAAATTTACACAGAGTGAAAATGTCATTTTATATTGTATGAAAATCTTTTGCTTTCACATGAAGTTTTTCCCTAAATGCTCAAATACTCTACTGCCAGCTGGCCTTTTTTAAAAGAGGGCCCATTATTTTCTTGTTGAAGAGGCAGGTTGTTCTTTTGATGAGTATATATCTTGAGGCCATTTTGCTGACACTCTATTTGATGGACTGTCCATTGTCTTCCAAGGAAAAATAGAAAACTCGGGACTGGATTTAGTTTAAAAAATACTAAGACATCCTTATTTCAAATGACAGTTGAGTAATGGAAAATGATAAACTGAAACCTGTAGCAATAGTTCTGTCTTCATTTAGTATCACTCTGGCCTCTACAGCCTGTTTACATTTCACATTTATTTACCAGAAAAATGGACAAGTCTAGTATCATGAGCAAGTTTCAAGGCATATAGTTTTCCTTCCTACATGCTACATAATCTGGAACATATTCCTCCATAACCTCATCTATAAAATGGGAATAATAGAAATACCAACTTCATAAAGCTGTTTTTAAGACTAAATGAAATAATTGAGCATTTAACAGAAACTTGGCATATCTGGACTTTTGATGCAAAGAAATAGACAAAAAGAATAGAATGGAAAAGACTAAAGATATCTTCAAGAAAATTAGAGATGCCAAGGGAACATTTCATGCAAAGATGAGCACAATAAAGGACAGAAATGGTATGGACCTAAGAGAAGCAGAAGATATTAAGAGAGGTGGCAAGAATACACAGAAGAGTTATACAAAACAAAACTTCATGACCCTGGTAACCATGATGGTTGATCACTCACCTAGAGTCAGACATCCTGGAATGCGAAATCAAGTGGGCCTTAGGAAGCATAACCACAAATAAAGCTAGTGGATGTGATGAAATTCCAGTTGAGTTTTTCAAATCCTAAAAGATTACATTGTGAAAGTGCTGCACTCAATATGCCAGAAAACACAGCAGTGGCCACAGGACTGGAAAAGGTCAGTTTTCATTCCAATCCCAAAGAAAGGCAATGCCAAAGAATGCTCAAACTACCACACAATTGCACTCATCTCACACATTATCAAAGTAATGCTCAAAGTTTTCCAAGCCAGGCTTCAACAGTACATGAACTATAAAATTCCAGATGTTTAAGCTGGATTTAGAAAAGCCAGAGGAACCAGAGATCAAATTGCCAACATCCGTTGTATCACGGAAAAAGCAAGAGAGTTCCAGAAAAACATCTACTTCTGCTTTATTGACTACACCAAAGCCTTTGACTCTATGGATCACAATAAACTGGAAAATTCTGAAAGATATGGGCATACCAGACCACCTGACCTACCTCCTGAGAAATCTGTATGTAGGTCAGGAAGCAACAGTTAGAACTGGACATGGTTCCCAACTGGGAAAGGAATATATCAAGGCTGTTTATTGTCACCCTGCTTATTTAACTTATATGTAGAATACATCAGGCAAAATGCCAGGTTGGATGAAGCACAAGCAGGAATCAAGACTGCTGGAAGAAATATTAAGAACCTCAGATGCAAATGATACCGCCCTTATAGCAACAAGTGGAGAACTAAAGAGCCTCTTGATGAAAGTGAACGAGGAGAGGGAAGGAGTTGGCTTGAAACTCAAAATTCAGAAAACTAAGATCATGGCATCTGGCCCCATCACTTCATGGCAAATAGATAGGCAAACAATGGGAATGGTGAGAGATGAGATTCCAAAATCACTGCAAATGGTAACTGCAGCCATAAAATTAAAAGATGCTTGCTCCTTGGAAGAAAATTTATGACCAAGCTAGACAGCATATTAAAAAGCAGAGGCATTAGTTTGCCAGCAAAGGTCCATCTAGTCAAAGATTTGGGTTTTCTAGTAGTCATGTATGGATGTGGGAGTTGGACTATAAAGAAAGCTGAGTGCCAAAGAATTGATGCTTTTTAACTGTGGTATTGGAAAAGACTCTTGAGAGTCCCTCAGACAGCAAGGAGATCCAACCGGTCCATCCTAAAGGAAATCAGTCCTGAATATTCACTGGATGCTGAAGCTGAAACTCCAATACTCTGGCCACCTGATGCAGAGAAGTGACTCCTTAGAAAAACACTGATGCTGGGAAAGATTGAAGGTGGGAGGAAAAGGGGATGACAGAGGATGAGATGGTTGGATGGCATCACTGATGTGATGGACATGAGTTTGAGTAAATTCTGGGAGTTGGTGATGGATAAGGAAGCCTGACATGTTACCATCCATAGGGTCACAAAGAGTTGTACATGACTGAGCAACTGAACTGAACTGACTGGTACATATTGATCACTTACTAAATATTTCACACTATACTGTAATAATATTGTACTTTTATTTATGAATAACTTACTTCCAAAATTGTAAGATATTTGGAAAATATTTGACATTTAAACTATGTATTTTTTGTTTTTCAAATTTATTTGTTATCAAGAAAATTGCATTATTTCACAAACTTTTTCCTGTACATTTATTGCAAAAGATAAATATTGATCTTAAACATGCTAATAAGTTTGCTAAGTGAATACAACACAATGATAACAAGAAAGAACAAAATGGGTTGGAAATGAGTATTATTGAACCCAAATTGAAAGAAGGATTTCTTAGTGCATTTTATGTTTAGGCCGTGTCAGTCATAAAATATTTTAAAAAGAAAAAGTGTTGCAAAGCCCATGTGAGAAAGTTGAATGATGGAGAACAAAGAAAATGTTTAGTTACTAAGTTGAGAATGGAAATGATGTCTAGACAGTAGCTAGAAGTCCAGGAAATGAAATGTTGTTTGACTTTGAAGAATCGAATGTTGTCTAAAAGTACTAGAAATATGGGACAATATTCCTAAGAACCCAAAAACAACAACAACAAAAAAACTTCAAATTTTCATGTTTCTGACAATGCCTCTGAAAGAAATAAAACTTTAGGTCTTATTATACCTGGAAGTAAAGATGAAATTTGAAGATAAAAGAGCAAACTTGCAAATTAGTAAAATCAGAGAATAACTCTTTAGTTGAGCCATTCATATATAGATGAATGCATATATTTTATTTACTATGGTCTTATGAATGAAATGGACTTCTCTGGTGCTTTAGGTGGTAAAGTATCTGCCTGCAGTGTGGGACACCTGGGTTCAATCTTTGGGTCAGGAAAACCCCATCTAGAAGGGAATGACTAATCACTCCAGTATTTTTGCCTGGAGAATTCCATGGATAGAGGAGCCTGATGGGCTACAGTCCATGGGTTCGCAAAGAGTCAGACATGACTGTGTGGCTAACAGTTTCACTATGAATGAAATGAAAGTTTTAGAATTGAAAAGAAACGTATAATCTAATTCAACATATAATGCTTGAGTCCTATTCTAAAAGAGGCAATTTAAATAAGGACAAGCTGAAACGTATTGAAATTGGTGACTTAAATGTGTGGATTCTCTGAATATAAACAAAACACCCTGTCTTGTCCAGTAGGTGGCAGTCACCTGTCTGAAAACCAGAATCTTTCAGGGATCTCAGTAGTGCCAGTCTCTGCTTACTCAAGAGTCTTCCTATTCAATGAGGTTAAAGATTCCCATAATATACGTCCTCTTTTGTTTCTCTATATTTCAGCACCGTAAAATTCAGGTAAGATTGTGGTGAGAGATAATAATCTTGCATACCTTCCCCTATTCACAGGGCACTTAGTGGCCATTCACTTTAAAAAATATTGTATTGGTCATTTTTCAAATGCAAGACAGTTCATTTGGTGCTGGGATAGAAAGATGGACTAACAAAGTTATAACACCGAAGGAATTGGAAGGAAATTTTAGTCTAACTCAATATCCAATGATTGAATAATGTTTTAAAAGAGATTTTAAATAAAAGTAAGCTACCATAAATATTTTGTTGGGGGAAAAATGAGTCAATGATTTTAATACCTGTAAAAAGTCATATAATTGAAATATGAACAAAGGATTATGCTGGGACAAAACAAGGGAAGAATCTAAATCAACCTCAGAGGGTAGGGGAAGGTTTTTCACAAGAGATAATGCTATAGACTGCAGTTTACCAGGCTCTTCTGTCCGTGGGATTTTCCAGGCAAGAATACTGGAGTGGGTTGCTATTTTCTACTCTAGGAGATCTTTCCCATCCAGGGATTGAACCTGTGTCTCTAATGTCTCCTTCAATGGCAGGTAAGTTCTTTAACTGAGAAAGTGGGTTGTTTACCTGGGAAGTCCACAAGAGATAATATTTGAGTTAAATCTGAATTGTTGAACATTGAGTTCTAGAATGAATTGGTTGAAGGAAAAGAGAAAAATCTAAGAAGCAGGTAAAGTAATTGCAAAGACACAGCACCAGTGAAAATTTGATGCTGCCTGCTACAGTCCTACAGAGATCCACTGAGCTAGGAGCTATCTACCAGGTGACTGCAAAGAGGTCTGGACTTTGGGAGGGATTAAAGCTTAAGTTCTGGGAAAGCCCAGGCTATCATAGAGTGATAAGGAGCTCAGCAAGTGCTGAGGATGAAACCATAGTAAACACTATTTTTTAAGAGGTATAATCCTGACCAAGCCAAAAAAAAGAGAAACGTTTGAGAAGCTAAAAGAGTTATAAGACAAATGTGTTTTATAGGCAAGGGAGAAAAAAAGCTTCAAGAAGGAAATGGTGGCTAAAGGAGATAAGATCTGCAGAACAGTCACAAGAGTAAAGCAAAAATATATCTGTTTTGTTTTAAAAACCACAAAAATGATTTGAATAGATAATGAGAAAACAAACCATATTATAGTTGGTTGAGAAAAAATCTAAAGTGAAAAAGCAAGCATGAAATATTCTTTTTTTTTAAATTAGTATTTATTTATTTGGCTGCCCTGGATCTTAGTTGAAGCATGCAAACTCAGTTGCTGCATATAGACTCCTAGTTGTGGCATATGGGAGCTAGCTCCCTGGCCAGGAATCAAACCTGGGGCCCCTGCACTGGAAGCATGGAGTACTAGCCACTGGACCACCAGGGAAGTGTTAGTAGCTCAGTCGTGTCTGGCTCTGCAACCCCATGAACTGTAGCCTGCAAGGCCCTTCTGTTAATGGAATTCTCTAGGTGAGAATACTGGAGTGGGTTGCCATTTCCTCCTCCAGGAGATCTTCCTGACCCAGGGATAGATCCTGGGTCTCCTGCATTGGCAGGTCTATTCTTTAGCATCTGAGTCACCAAGGATGTCCTGAATTATTCCTGTAAGAAGTGACAAAGACTCTCTTTAAACTCTTGCATGGCTCCCAGAAGTTTAGTCTTATGTCTAACAAGACGATATCCCTTTCAAAATGCCTGCCTGCCTGGGAAAGCTCAAAGCTGCCAAATGCATGTTCTATTTGTTACAATCAACCCCTGAAGATAGGGGCCCTGTCCCCCAGTCTCTGTGGGAGGGTGGAAGCCTAACTTTGATAAGAGTTAGTGGAGGTTCTATCCAGCACAGCAAGACAAAATAAATAAGTCTATAGTGATCAAAAAGGAAGAAGCAAAACTATTTTTTAAAGATGTCTGAAAAAGTATACTTATCTTTAAAAAAAATCCAAAACTGTATATTAATAAGGTAATTTGCAATGTTACTAGATATAAGGCCAATATAAAAACTCAAATGTATTTTAGATACTAGACATAAGTCATTTGAAAATTCAACTTAAAAACAATATTTATAAGACATCAAAACATCAAATGACCAGGAATGACTTAACAAAATATGTTTATGGCCTCAATTAGAAAACTACATGTTATTGCTAAGGGAAACAAAAGAAGACCTAAATAAATGGGAAAAGTATCATATTCATATATGAAAAACTCAGTGGCTTAAAAATCCCAGTTTTCTCCAGCTTGATATATATTCACTGCAATAGTGTGAGACTGAAATACAGATTCTAAAATTTATCCTGAAATCAAAGGACCTAGAATATCCAAGGAAATCTTGAAGAACAGCAATATTGGAAGGTTTCTATTACTAGATATTACAAATTATTAGAAAGCTAAAGAAGTAAAGGCAGAGTGGTATTGATTCAGAGATAAACAAATGCATTAACAGAACAAGAATAGAACCAGACCAAGTTTACATGTTCACTCAATAAAAAAACTGGGGCAGTAAGGTAACTCAGGAGCATAAAGCTCATTTTTCCAATAAATGGTCTTTTGACACTTATTTATTGGGTCAATTAGATATCTACATTCAAAACTAAATCATGATCTCTACTTCATAATACATAATATACATATGAAAAGATACAGACTTAGGTGAGAAGAGTAAAATAATATAGTTTCTAGATACATCTTTATTATCAGAAGTAGATGAAAATTGATTAAATTG
>SJYC01122129.1:0-16645 GCA_006408675.1 Madoqua kirkii
CATAAAATCACTATCTATACAAGTTTTGTAAGCTGAACTTCTTTTAAAATAAGAACCTTGTATTTCTAAAAAGACAAAATTTAAAACATGTTAGTGCAGGCTACATACTGAGAGAAGATATTCCCAATATGTATATCTGACTCAAACTTAATTTCAAATTACATTCAAAACTCTTACAAGAATCACACTGATAATTCAGATTTTTTTAATGAGCAAAACCTAAACAGGCACTTCATTAAAAAGGATGCAGTTAGCCAAAAAACATATAAAAAGAAATTCAACATAAATATTCATCAAGGAAATGCAAATTAAAACCACAATGAAATACCATTATATTTTACCTGAATGGGTAAAATGAATTGTAAAAACCAAGAGATGACAAGCATGTGTAACGGTAAAGCAATTAGAAGTGGGAGTAAAATAAGCACTATACTCCATATAGTGCTGGTGGGAGTAAAAATGTCAAAAACACTAAAAATTTTTTTAGTCGTATACACCAGAGACACACACACACACAATATCTATATCTATAGGCTTATATCTATACCTTTGAACCTTTGATTCTACTCTGAGTAGATCTAAAAAAGAAATGAGTGAATGTATTCACCCGAAGACTGTACTAGAATGTTCATGACAACATTACTTGTAAGCCTCATGCTGAAACCTCACACTTAAAACAACAGTAGTCTTAATGAATAGTAGGCTAGACAAATAAATAACAAAGTACCCATTCAAGGCAGTTATGTAAAGCGATGAAAGGAATGGGCTGCTCCTACACAACCTAAACATGATTGATTTACACAGATATAAGCTAAGCAAAAGAAGGCAGGTATGAGTATATATTGTTATATTGAAATTAAATTATGAAATTAAAGAGAAAACAAAAACAACCTCTGATGATAGAGATCAGAATATCAGTTACCTTTGGGCCATTATATATGCTGACTAGGGCAAGAGAAAGCCTGCTAGAATGCTGGAAATGTTGATTCCAGGGATATGTATATGTGTATCTGTTACATGTATACAGTATGCCTATATATTTTAAATATGTAATATGTTGAGTACATGGATATAAGTATAAAATTGTACACATGATCAAGTTGATGCCTTACTGTATATCCTACCCCAGTGAAAAGACAAAAGAAAGTAGAGGAGATGGGGAATAATGAGAACAAAGGCCCTGGTTACGGCTGAATGGATAGGATTAAAACACAGGTGAAAGATTTTCTTTATAAAGGAGGAATTAATGCTATCACTGCCTCTGAGATTTGAGGGAAGGAGATAAGCATAAATATGAACATTAATTTAGGAAGATATTTATTTAAAATGAAAAGGGAATGAAGATGTAGGAATTCAAACTATTGATCAGAGAAATTTCACAGCACAGGGTGTCAGTGGCATAGAGTCAGAAGCCTCTGTTCTAGACTGGTCCTCATTATCATCAAAGCACAGAGGTCATGCCATGCCACAACCTTCCCATCAGGTACTTTAAATTTCCATTTCATTTCATTTGTTCCTGACAAATGAAAACTGAACCTCACTTCATTTCTACCTTCAACTTTATGTGTCTAAGATTCAAGACTAGCCTAGAAAGTGATACCCACATAGAACATCTCAAAAAGAGGCTTCCCAGCATCAAAGCAACACCTCACCTTGTCACTTTGGAATCTGATGTTTATCCTTTGACCTGTTCTAGTGCATTTCCCTCAGTATTTTCAAGGGCTTCCCTGGTGGCTCAACTGGTAAAGAATCCACCTGCAATGCGGGAGACCTGGGTTCGATCCTGGAGTTGGGAAGATTCATTGAAGAAGGAAAAGACTACCCACTCCAGTATTCTGGCCTGAAAAATTCCATGAATGGTATAGTACATGGGGTAGCAAAGTGTCGGGGACGACTGAGTGACTTTCACTTTCATTATCAAGATAAGGTTAGGTTATTACCAAGATAAGGCTATATTATCAAATAGCCATTTACTGCGTCCACAGAAAAAGAAAAGCATCACTTCATTTCCTCTCCAAGTTAGGGGGCCTCTCACGTGACTCAGACGGTAAAGCATCTGCCTGCAGTGCAGGAGACCTGGGATCGATCCCCAGATCTCCTGCATTCAAGCCCTGTGTCAAATGATGGACATTAAGGAAGCCAGGAATTTCCAAAGCAATTATCGCTTTTCTCAGATTTAGACGATGGGATAGCAGGCCACCCAGCTAGTCATACTGCAGATCCACCTGAACTGGCTCCATGAAAGGTCAGGAGCCATCTCTGAGAGGAATACCATTGAGGGACACTGCCTTAGCTTTTCAGAGGAGAAAAGTAGCCCCTTTTCCCAGAGAATGCTTTATGAAAGTATTTAAAGATAAATCAACCTTAACGCTTCTACATGTTTTTGATCTCTAATCCATGATGCCTTGCCAAAATCTAGAAACAGGAGATGTAATTATTCACCTCACCCAAGTCTATCCCAGGTATTAAAATTTTCTTTCTTCTATTTAGGAACACAGAGTTAAGGTTTGACTCACATCTCCTCACCTAGGAGCAGGGTCATTTTCTGGATCTGAACTAACAGATGCAGACAGAAGAGAACCTCTCTCCACATCTAAGGGGTTTAGGGTCAACATTACAAAAGAACCTGTTTATACAGTTGCATGGGTATTCCTTCTATCTTAAAGTTAGTCCAGTTTCTAGTCAATAAGTTTGCTTCTGGCGGTGATGATAATATATTCCTTGATCACCCTCCCTACCCCAACAGTGCAGCAGAGGTTCATGTTCCCTGTAACTCTTGCTGCTCGATTTGATCCTCTAGTTCCATCTGAAGCTATTAAGGAAATTATTTCTGAATGCCCTAGAGTAAGCAATGGGAAGTCTTCCTGGGAAACCATGAATCAGAGGCCTGGAGACAGTTGGGTGGTACCAATGCCCTTCAAAAGCCTTGATCAGATTGAAGCAACAGTGGTTGTCTGCCCTACCAGCTGCCAGGAAATACATCTGTAGGAAATATTGCTACTGGAGAATAACTGAGTTTTACTCATCTGTATAGAATTCAAAACTCAACTTTTCACAGTTTAGAAAAATAGAGCTTAACACTAAAACTACCTCAGTATGCTTTGTGCTAAAAGCTCCGCAAGTCAGTACAAGGCAAAAGGAGTAAGACTACACATTATGCTCAAAGGGGATGACCTATAGGTTAAATATAATAGCCAGGAGTAGTGACTGTGCAAACTCTGCAATAGCATCAGGCAACAAAGAAGCCTACTGAAGGATGCCCTGGGCTTTTATTTTTACAACAGCTCCCTATTTCGCTATAGCTCTCTACAGATTATAGAACCCTTCAAACACATTGTAACCACCACCTCGCCTCCATCCTCCAACATCCTACAGCAGGAAAACCAAGGAGAGGGTGAAAAGGAAACGTAATTGCGGCTGCACATGTCTTACTTCTGGAAAGGCATTTTGCAGTTTCTGTCAGCCTCATTTTGTTGCTAAAAGGTGAGGAGTGTTGCTCCAAGTTTCTTGAAATGTCTTAAGTTCTTGGTTATGATGACCTTGGTTCCTTGATTAACTGTATTTGTGAACACCTAATTCAAAGCTTCTTAACTTTAGCACTAATGACATTTGAATGGACATAGCTCTTTGCTGTGGAGGGTGTCCTGTGCATTGCAGGATATTTGGCAGCACCTCTGTTCTCTGCCAGCTGTTTTTTAGTCACTAAGTCGTATCTGACTCTCTTGCATCTCCATGGACTGCAGTCCTCCAGGCTCCTCTGTCCAAGGGATTTCCCAGGCCAGAATACTGGAGTGGGTCATCATATCCTTCTCTAGGGGATTTTCCCAACCCAGGGATTGAACCCATATCTCCTGCATTGCAGGCAGATTCTTTACCACTTAGCCACCTGGGAAGACGGTTCTCTACCTATAGCTGCTTTGAGTCAAGTGAATTTCTATACAAAATAACTCATGTTACGTATGAAATAGTTGAAAGAACTGTTACTTAACAAATCTGCTTACCACATATTAAACAATAATTTTGACTTTTGGGGGCATCAACTAAACAGATAAGTTGCAATGTTTGTTGCTGCAATAATTCTCTTTGTTAAATTTTGGAGAAGGTATTGTAACATTTACATTAGTATTTCTCTATACTTTGGAGTTCATACTGATACAAGATCTTTCTAACAGGTCAGATTTGGATCCCTCATTCTTTCAACCCTCTCTTTCCTGTAACTGACTCAGAAGACATCACATCTGGTTCTAGTTACATTATACAGAACTCTTGCTGAATCTTTTGATTCACTTGTTTTCTCTTCCTTTTTGTGAAAACAGAACCTTCATTTACATAATACAGAGTGACTTCACTTCACTTCACTTTACAAACTAATGATAAAAGACAGGTCTTTCCTCAAATCAATATATTTTAAGAATAACCTTAAGTAATTTAAATAATCTCAACTGGAAAGAGAAACTCAAAGATAAGTGAGAGTAAAAGTTTCCAGAATTTAAAAAAAATTGTTTTAATTAAAAAAAAATTTTTGGCCATGCCACATGACATGCAGGTTCTTAGTTCCCCCACTGGTGATCAAATCCCCACTGCCCACCACTGTAGGGAGCATGCAGTCTTAACCAATGAATTGCCAGAGAAATCTGAATTAAAATATTTGAGAATTTAAAAAGGAATCAAAGAGAATTAGGTGTACATAAATGTTAATTAAGCTAATTTTAAATAGGGAGAGCTACTTTCAATTTTAGGGCGCTATCTGAACTTGGAAGAAAAATAAGATGTCAATTTGACCCTAACAGGAATTTAGTGAAACAGATGAAATCATCTGGATCTCATAAGGTTCCAACAATTCAGAAATAATCAGAGATTCCAAACTGAGAGACACTGAAATCCAGTCAAGAATTAGGCTAATTGAGAATGAAATGGGAAATTGAAAAGTGTTTTCGATGTTCCTACCTGATAAAACCTAAGAGGCGTGGGAGTCAAATGAACACTGAAAGTAGCTTTCTTGAATAAAGCAGATGTCTGATGTATTAAAGAGTAGAATTCATCTTTCAGCTTGAAACCTCATATCTTATTCATTTTCAGGGGATTTACAGTCCTGGTGTTCTGGTTTTCAGGTACACTTGAGAAAAACACCCTATCAAGTGTCCAGTTTGTTGTCTGCAAATTTTATCTTCCTTTAACTGCAAAGTCCCTGTAGTCTTTAAGCCAATTTATATTAATTAGAGATTTATACTCTGCAAACAATAATTTCATTGCTGTTCAGTCAGTGCCACGTTTGGGACTTTCTAGAAGCATGGAAGAGAAAAAAGCAGCTGACCAGGATTCTGGTATGGAAAATGATATATCCTAAGCAAGAAATGATTTTGCCTTAATCATTAAGGACTTCCCTGGTGGCTCAGACAGTAAAGCATCTGCCTATAATGTGGGAGACCCAGGTTCAATCCCTGGGTCAGGAAGATCTCCTGGAGAAGGAAATGGCAACCCACTCCAGTATTCTTTCTTGGAAAATCCCATAGATGGAGGAGTCTGGTAGGCTACAATTCATGGGGTCACAAAGAGTCAGACATGACTCAGAGACTTCACTTAACTTCAAGCAGAAAATGACTTTGCCTTAATAACAAGGGCTTAATAACTGTTGCAAAACAGAAATCAAAAAAACCCTGTAGGAGCTAGACTGGGTTAATGTACTATTTTATTTTTCAATTTACTTACAAGATAACTATAACAATTAGCCTGTATCCACCACTGTTGTGCGTACTTTACCAGTGTTAACTTATTTCTGTTTTGAAACAAGACTATAATGTTCATACTATTATAGTCACTATTTTCCGGGTATAAAGTTACCGACCCAAGACCCTCTGTTGACTAAACATGAAGACAGTTTTCAAACCTAGACATTCTGGCTCCATCTATGTCCTTAAATACTATACCCTGCTGTCTGAATCATAAATAAACACTTAGCTGAAGCAGCTTCAAATCTGGTACCAGGAGACAGGGGATGAGGACATCTGAAGTGCTCAGACAACATGAGGGATCAAATCCTAGGAAATCAGTTTTACTGTGAGAGCCAAGAGTGTGTGACCAGAACCTAAAGGAGAGGAGAAGGACAAGAATCAGTCAGGACTGGAAAATGAAATAGCAGAGAAGTAATGGGAGTCCAGTGGCATGACCAAGAAAGGATCTGCAAAATCTATACACTGTGTAATGAATCCTTGTCACTGTGTCATGGGTAAATTGGGCCAATTTAAAGTATCAAAGCAGGTCTTGAGGACCATCTCCCCCTGTGAGTTTATTGCATTCTTTTCCTCAGTCTTCTAAGGCACACTGAGGGCATAGGACAAGAGGAAAACATGAAATGGACCAACTTAACTCATTTCCTGTAACATTTAAAAAATTATTATCCTTTACATTCTCTTCTCATTAGTAATTTCCTCCTTTTTAATTTTTTTAGGAGAGTTCATTTATAAAGGTAACTCTTGGCTCTGAGATACCAACATATTCAGGATCAAAGTGAAATTGTTAGTCACTCAGTCATTTCAGTCTTTGCAACCCCATAGACTGTAGACTGCAAGCCTCCTCTGTCCATGGGATTTCCCAGGCAAGAATACTGGAGTGGGTATCCATTCCCTTCTCCTAGGGATCTTCCCAACACAGAGACCAAACCTGGTTTCCTGCTTTGCAGGCAGATTCTTTACCATCTGAGCCAAGTGAAAAACAAATCCAGATCCAGGTAACATGTTATTCTTAACACAAAGAAGGTCTAGGAAAGTGGGTCTGAGACAGCCTGGGACCTGGGACCCAGCACTTGGACCTGGACAAATGTCTTCTCAAGCAATAAAATACAAAGAAGCTATCAGGAACTAAAGATAACTGCATATATGCAAAGTTGGAGCAAATTATGGACAATAAGGCACAAAGAGATAGAAAAGCCCACTGCCACTTCTGAAGAGCTGGGAGCAAAAGAAATGTGTTGGGAGCCAAAGCAGGGTACTGTGCCTGCCTCTGCACACACCACCACCAAAGGGGTGGGCAGACCACCTGAGCCACACGTCCGGCTTGACTCTTGGACCTATCCCTGTCCCTGCATATAAGGAACTGCCTGGGGCAGCTAGTAAGCAAGGGAACCTGTAACTTTTTCTCGCTCCCTCCTACTACATTAGGAGGCCCAGAAAGCCTTACCTGAGTTTCTTGTCTGGTCTTATCAATTTCTACTGATTAAGGAGGCCAAGAGCCCTGATTATACCATTCCTTTTTAAAAATGTGTAACATTAAAACAAAAGTAATTAGGCAACTAACTTTCAGTAACAGTGGTGATTTGAAAATAATCTTTAATTGGTACTTCTCCTCCAGATTTTCCCTGAACTTGGGAAAGGTATATATAAATATCAAGAAGTCTATTTTAGTTTGTGAGCCAGAAAAGCAAAAAGAACATGAAAGGAACTCCTGTAGTATCTGAAATGGACAACAGGTATTACCTCCTTGGCTAGAAGTTCAGAAATATGTGGTGAAAGTGGCTCACAGAGTAGGTTTCACTTTACCCAATATCCTTGGGAAAGCTACAAATATAAGAGCAAAGATTTTTTAAAAATTATGTTTATCCATGCATGACACACTTATGGAGCTGTTTGGCTTGAGTGGACCAAGTCACTTCAGTTGTGTCCGACTCTGTGCGATCTTATGGACTATAACCCACCAGGTTCCTCTGTCCAGGGGACTATCTAGGCAAGAATACTGGAGCGGGTTGCCATGACCTTCTCCAGGGGATCTTCCCAACCCAGAGATCGAAACTGCCTTAAGTCTCCTGCATTGGCAGGCAGATTCTTTACTATAGTCTTGCTGACCATTTAACTTAGAGAGGAAGTGTCACAGCTAGTTGCCCCCCAGCAAACTTGCCAGGGCCTCCTTCAGCAAAGACATGATGCTCCATAGTAAGTTAGCCTCTAGAAGGGAACAATTTCTCCTTCCATATTCTGTTCCCTATGACACCTTAATGTCCAAACTGACAAAGTTAAATCACAGTAAATCAAAAAATTACCTTCTCTCTTTAAATGCCCCTGATCTGGGATACTGGAGAAGGCAGTGGCAACCCATTCCAGTACTCTCCCCTGGAAAATCCCGTGGACGGAGGAGCATGGTAGGCTGCGGTCCATGGGGTCACTGAGAGTTGGGCACGGCTGAGCGACTTCTTTCACTTTGCCTTTCATGCATTGGAGAAGGAAATGGCAACCCACTCCAGAGTTCTTGCCTGGAGAATCCCAGGGATGGGGGAGCTTCGTGGGCTGCCTTCTATGGGGTTGCACAGAGTCACATACAACTGAAGCGACTTAGCAGCAGCAGCAGCAGATCTGAGATACTCTACCAGAAATACACAAAGTCTCTTTGGAGAACTCATCCTAATGCACAGTACTGTAAGAGCAAAGGTCTGCCTCCATACAGGTGTACAAAGAGAACAATCAGTGGGTGAGGAACGCTTCAGTGGTTCAAGAGAATCAACCCGAAGAATGAGAAACAACCATCCTTCTTTGAAATGATGTTTATACAATATAGAAGGTAGGATGTTAGAAAATCTCTCTTTTCAACAAGATACAAGACATTGCTGGAGAAAGACAAGCTCAAAGGGGAAAATTATGATATCAGGTAAAAAAATTGCACGGAAAAGGAAAACATGGTTGTAAAATTCTGAAAAGCAGTAGAAGCAGCAAGAATCAATGGGAATACTAAAGACAAGTGAAACAGTGAAATAGAAATTCTATAGAGTTTTGTTTTAACAAGTCACAGACAAAAGGGAGGCAGCATGAGATTAACAACAAAGAAAAATGAGAGATGTGGAAGAAATACTGATTCTTTAATCTATCAATCCATTAAACAAATATTTCTTGGTCACGCACTATTGGAAGGTGCTATTGCAAGCACAAGTGTCAGAATGGTGAGCAGGACATGTTCTTGCCTCATAGGGGTTAAATTATAGTAAGTGGTACTGACAATGATCAACTAGAAAACACATGTATATAGTACAAGGTTGTGTGTGGGTACTAAGCTGCTTCAGTCTTGTCTAACTTTGTGCGACCCTATGGACTGTAGCTCACCAGGCTCCTCTGTCCATGGGATTCTCCAAACAAGAATACTGGAATGGTTCCTCCTCCAGGGATCTTCTCAACCTGGGGATCGAACCACATGTCTCTTATAGTCAGATTCTTTACCACTAGCGCCACCTGGGAAGCCCCCATAATATAATGCTGGTAATGTCAAATGCTATGAAAACAGCCAAAGCAAGGAAAGAGTATCATCAGTCAGTTCAGTTCAGTTCAGTTGCTCAGTCCTGTCCGACTTTTTGCGACACCGTGAATCGCAGCACCTCAGGCCTCCCTGTCCATCACCAACTTCCAGAGTTCACTCAGACTCATGTCCATCGAGTCCGTGATGCCATCCAGCCATCTCATCCTCTGTCGTCCCCTTCTCCTCCTACCCTCAATCCCTCCCAGCGTCAGTCTTTTCCAATGAGTCAACTCTTTGCATGAGGTGGCCAAAGTACTGGAATTTCAGCTTTAGCATCATTCCTTCCAAAGAAATCTCAGGGCTGATCTCCTTCAGAATGGACTGGTTGGATCTCCTTGCAGTCCAAGGGACTCTGGAGAGTCTTCTCCAACACCACAGTTCAAAAGTATCAATTCTTTGGCGCTCAGCCTCCTTCACAGTCCAACTCTCACATCCATACATGACCACAGGAAAAACCATAGCCTTGACTAGATGTACCTTAGTCGGCAAAGTAATCTCTGCTTTTGAATATGCTATCCAGGTTGGTCATAACTTGTCTTCCAAGGACTAAGCGTCTTTTAATTTCATGGCTGCAGTCACCATCTCCAGTGACTTTGGGGCACAAAGAAAATAAAGTCTGACACTGTTTCCACTATTTCCCCATCTATTTCCCATGGAGTGATGGGACCAGATGCCATGATCTGAGCCATGACCTGAATGTTGAGCTTTAGGCCAACTTTTTCACTGTCCACTTTCACTTTCATCAAGAGGCTTTTTAGTTCCTCTTCACTTTCTGCCATAAGGGTGGTGTCATCTGCATATCTGAGGTTATTGATATTTCTCCCGGCAATCTTGATTCCAGCTTGTGTTACCACACAATTGCACTCATATCACATGCTAGTAAAGTAATGCTCAAAATTCTCCAAGCCAGGCTTCAGCAATACGTGAACTGTGAACTTCCTGATGTTCAAGCTGGTTTTAGAAAAGGCAGAGGAACCAGAGATCAAATTGCCAACATCCGCTGGATCATGGAAAAAGCAAGAGAGTTCCAAAAAAACATCTATTTCTGTTTTACTGACTATGCCAAAGCCTTTGACTATGTGGATCACAACAAACTGTGGAAAATTCTGAAAGAGATGGGAATACCAGACCACCTGACTTGCTTCTTGAGAAATCTGTATGCAGGTCAGGAAGCAACAGTTAGAACTGGACATGGAACAACAGACTGGTTTCACATAGGAAAAGGAGTATGTCAAGGCTGTATACCCTGCTTATTTAACTTATATGCAGAGTATATCATGAGAAAGAAAGAGTATAGAGAATAATGGAGTTGCCTGTGAGGTCCTTTAGAGGTGACATTTGAGCAGATAATGTAATAATATAAGAGAGCGTGGTAAAGAGCATTGCATGCAGGATTTAGCAAGCTCAAAGATGAGGAGGGTATGATGAATATGAATATATTCAAGTAAACTTAGGGGAAAGACAAAGTGTATAATGCTAGAAAGGGAAATCAGAGAGTTAATCAAGAGCAGATAATGTAGGTTCTAGAAGCTCATAGGAGTTTGGATTTTTCACAAGAGTGAGGGATAGCCACTGGAGTTTAAGCAACTGAGTTTATATTTTAAACTGATAATACTTGCAATAAGAAAACATACATATATCTGCTTTAGCTTCTTTTCCTTTTTTCGAAAAGAAAGTTAAAGTATAAATCAGAACTAAAGAAACTGCTTACCTACAGAAAGTGAGCAGAAAGCAACAGGGTAGAAAAAGGGAAGGATGTTACAGTCCCTGTGAGATTGTTACATCTTCATAAATGGAAACAAACACAAACAAAGGAGCCAAACTTGTTCCAGTAAACAATGTAAGTTTCCTAGAAAAGGGGTGGGGGAGAAATGAGCTAAGAAATTCTTGAACATGTATTTGAACACATGCTTTGAATTTGAAAACAAAATAATGACAAATCTCTGACTCTTCTTAACAGATCTTTGGCCAGAAGTTTGACTCTGTCTCTGGGCTCCATAAACTTTCTGCTACAATTCATTCAATCCACAGTGTTCAGGGTTATCCGTGTACCCCTGTAAGCTAGTCCTTTGAAACTTAATTTGAATGATGATACAACAGTGATATCATGGACTTCAGAAAACTACAGATTTTTTTTTTTAGTTTTTTGAGTGTTAAGATTTTTTAAATATAAATTTATTTACTTTAATTGGAGGTTATTTACTTTATATATATTGTATTGGTTTGAAATTTAAAAACATATCTGTAACCAATGCAGATATGTTTTTAAATTTCAAATTTGTTCTCTCTTAGCTCTTGGCATTGGGCAGAGCACGTAATCTCTATAGGAACTGTTTTTCCCCATCAGTAAAGTGAACATCAATTCAGTTCACTTCCTCAGTCATGTCCAGCTCTTTGCAACCCCATGGACTGCAGCATACCAGGCTTCCCTGTCCATTATCAATTCCCAGAGCTGACTCAAACTCATGTCCATTGAATCAGTGGACCACCAACCATCTCATTCTCGGTTGTCCCCTTCTCTTTCTACCCTCAGTCTTTCCCAGCATCAAGGTCTTCTCAAATGAGTCAGTTGTTTGCATCAGGTGGCAAAAGCATTGGAGTTTCAGCTTTAGCATCAGTCCTTCCAAAGAATATTCAGGACTGACTTCTTATAGGATGTACTGTTTGGATCTCCTTGCTGTCCAAGGAACTCTCAAGAGACTCCTCCAACACCATAGTCCAAATTCTTTGGCATCAATTATTTGACACTCAGTTTTCTTTATAGTTTGACTCTCCCATCCATACACAACCACTGGAAAAACCATAGTTTTGACTAGATGGACCTTTGTTGGCAAAGTAATGTCTCTGCTTTTGAACATGCTATCTAGGTTGGTCATAATTTACCTTTCAAGGAGTAAGTGTCTTTTAATTTCATGGCTGCAATCACCATCTCCAGTGATTTTGGAGTCCCCCTAAAAAAAGTCTGTCTGTCACTGTTTCCATTGTTTCCCCATCAATTTTGCCATAAAGTGATGGGACCAGATGCCTTGATCTTAGTTTTCTGAATGTTGAGTTTTAAGCCAACATTTGCACTCTCCTCTTTTACTTTCATCCAGAGACTCTTTAGTTCTTCTTCACTTTTTGCCATAAGTGTGGTATCATCTGCATATCTGAGATTCTTAATATTTCTTCCTGCAATCTTGATTCCAACTTGTGCTTCATCCAGTCCAGCATTTCTCATGATGTACTCTGCATATAAGTTAAATAAGGAGGATGACAATATGCAACCTTGATGTACACCTTTCCTGATTTGAAACCAGTCTATTGTTCTATGTCCAGTCCTAACTGTTGCTTCTTGACCTGTATACAGATTTCCCAGGAGGTAGGTCAGGTGGTCTGGTATTCCCATCTCTTGAAGAATTTTCCACAGTTTGTTGTATTCACACAGTCAAAGGCTTTGGTGTAGTCAATGAAGCAGAAGTAGATATTTTTCTGGAACTCTCTTGCTTTTTGGATGATCCAATGGATGTTAGCAATTTGGTCTCTGGTTCCTTTGCCTTTTCTAATTCTAGCTTGAACATCTGGAAGTTTACATTTCACGTACTGTTGAAGCCTGGCTTGGAGAATTATGATCATTACTTTACTAGCATATGAAATGAGTGAAGTTGTGTGGTAGTTTGAGCATTCTTTGGCATTGTCTGTCTTAGATATTGGAATGAAAACTGATATTTTCCAGTCTTGTGGCCAGTGCTGAGTTTTCCAAATTTGCTGGCATGTTGAGTGCAACACTTTCACAGCATCATCTTTCAGGATTTGAAATAGCTCAACTGGAATTCCATCACCTCCACTAGCTTTGTTCATAGTGATACTTTCTAAGGCCCACTTGACTTCACATTCCAGGATGCCTGGCTCTAGGTGAGTGATCACACCATCATGCTTATCTGAGTCATGAAGATTTTTTTCTGTACTGTTCTCTTGTGTTTTCTTGCCACCTCTTCTTAATATCTTCTGCTTCTGTTAGGTCCTGACCGTTTCTGTCCATTATTGAACACATCTTTGCATGAAATGTTCCCTTGGTATCTCTGATGTTCTTGAAGAGATCTCTAATCTTTCCCATTCTGTTGTTTTCTTCTATTTCTTTGTATTGATCACTGAGGAAGGCTTTCTCATCTCTCCTTGCTATTCTTTGGAACTCTGCATTCAGATGCTTATATCTTTCCTTTTCTCCTTTTCTTTTCACTTCTTTTCTTTGCACAGCTATTTGTAAGACCTCCTCTGACAACCATTTTGCCTTTTTGCATTTCTATTTCTTGGGTATTTCTGCCTCCTGTACAGTGTCACAAACCTCCATCCATAGTTCTTCAGGCATTCTGTCTATCAAGTCCAATCCCTTGAATCCCTTGTCACTTCCACTGTATAATTGTAAGGGATTTGATTTAGGTCATACCTGAATGGTCTAGTGGCTTTCCCCATTTTCTTCAATTTAAGTCTAAATTTGGAAATAAGGAGCTCATGATCTGAGACATAGTCTTCTCCTGGTCTTGTTTTTGCTGACTGTATAGAACTTCTCTATCTTTGACTGCAAAGAATATAACCAATCTGATTTTGGCATTGACCATCTGGTGAGGCTCATGTATAGAGTCCTCTCTTGTGTTGTTGGAAGAGGGTGTTTGCTATGACCAGTACATTCTGTTGGCAAAACTCTATCAGCCTTTGCCTGATTTATTCTGTACTCCAAGGCCAAATTTACTTGTTGTTCCAGATATTTCTTGACTTCCTACTTTTGCATTCCAGTCCCCAATAATGAAAAGGACACCTTTGTTTGGGTGTTAGTTCTAGAAGTTCTTATAGTTCTTCATATAACCATTCAACTTCAGCTTTTTCAGCATTACTGGTTGGAGCATAGACATGGATTACTATGATATTGAATGGTTTGCCTTGGATATAGATAGAGATCATTCTGTTATTTTTGACATTGCATCCAAGTACTTCATTTTGGACTCTTTT
This sequence comes from Madoqua kirkii, assembly GCA_006408675.1. Lineage (NCBI taxonomy): Eukaryota > Metazoa > Chordata > Mammalia > Artiodactyla > Bovidae > Madoqua > Madoqua kirkii. The sequence continues at coordinate 14,260 of SJYC01122129.1, forward strand.
GTTGACTATAATGGCTACTCGATTTCTTCTAAGGTATTCCTGCCCACAGTAGTAGATATAATGGTCATCTGAGTTAAGTTCACCCATTCTAGTCCATTTTAGTTCTCTAATTCCTAAAATGTCAACATTTATTCTTGTCATGTCCTGCTTGACTCTTTGTAATTTGCCTTGATTCATTGACCTAACATTCCAAGTTCTTATACAATATTGCATTGGACTTTACTTCTGTCACCAGTCACATCCACAACTGGGTACTGTTTTTGTGTAGACTCTGTCTCTTCATCCTTTCTGGAGTTATTTCTCCACTATTCTCCAATAGCATATTGGGTGCCTGGGAAGTTCATCTTTCAGTGTTCTATCTTTTTGCCTTTTCATACTGTTCATGCGGTTTCCACGGCAAGAGTACTGAAATGGTTTGCCATTCTCTTCTCCAATGGACCACGTTTTATCAAAACTTTCCACCATGAGCTGTCCATCTTGGGTGGCCCTACACTGCATGTCTCATAGTTTCACTGAGTTATACAAGGCCGTGGTCCTTGTGATTGGATTGGTTACTTTTCTGTGATTGTGGTTTTCATTCTGTCTGCCCTCTGATAGAGAGGGTTAAGGGCTTATTGAAGCTTCCTTATGGGAGAGACTGACTGAGGGGGTGGGGGTGGGGAAACTGAGTCTTGTTCTGATGGGTAGGGCCATGCTTAGTAAATCTTGAATCCAATTTTCTGTTGATGGGTGAGACTGTGTTCCCTCCCTGTTGTTTGACCTGAGGCCAAACTATGGTGGAGGTAATGAAGATAATGGCAACCTCCTTGAAAAGGTCCCATTCAGGGATCTTTTCATGCTACACTCAGTGCCCCCAACCCTGCAGCAGGCCACCACCAACCCACACCTCTGCTGGAGACTCCTAGACACTCAAGGGCAAGTCTGGGTCAGTCTCTTGTGGGGTCACTGCTCCTTTCTCCTGGGTCTTGGTGTACACAAAGTTTTGTTTGTGCCCTCTTAGAGTCTGTTTCCCAGTCCTATGTAAGTTCTGCTGGCTCTATCATGGAATTAATGGTGACCTTCTCCAAGAAGGCTTATGCCATATCCTGGTCTGCTGTACCCAGAGCCCCTGCCCCTGCAGCAGGCCACTGCTGACCCATACCTCCACAGGAGACACTCAAACACAGTCTGTCTCAGTCTTTGTACAGTCTCTGGGTTCTGGTGTGCACAAGGGGAACATCATAAAATCTAATTTACTAAATTATAGTGAAAATTAACTGATGTAATTAGGCAAAGAGTGCTGGGCGTATACTCGCTACTTTAAAAGTGATCAAGTCACCATCTTCTTAGAATGGTTAGGATAGCCATTGTTAAACTATCAATGATTACATTCTATACACATGATTAAATGCTGAACCCAAGAACCAAATAGCAGGAATGAAGTTTGCAATGCAATCTAATGAACATAGGATTTATTTGAGGGATTTTATATAAGAATCAGGAGTTAGAGAAGTTATCTCCTTGGTGATGATGAAATCTTTGTAATCCATAATTAAATGTAATAAGTATTGGATATTTCCTTCACTTAAGACAGAAAAGTCAATGGTACAGACTTCAGTAGCTTTTGATTTTGACATAAAAGTAAAGAAAATTTACAGTAAGAAAATACATATCCTTAATAATCATTAGCCTCAGTCACATCTTTGGTTTTCTGACATTGGAGTAAATCTGAATACAGAATGCAGCAGTGGGTTTTCTTACTGTTCATCACCATCTCTTGGAGTTCACTCAGACTCACATCCATCGAGTCTGTGATGCCATCCAGCCATCTCATCCTCTGTCATCCCCTTCTCCTCCTGCCCTCAATCCCTCCCAGCATCAGAGTCTTTTCCAATGAGTCAACTCTTCACATGAGGTGGCCAACGTACTGGAGTTTCACCTTTAGCATCATTCCTTCCAAAGAAATCCCAGGGCTGATCTCCTTCAGAATGGACTGGCTGGATCTCCTTGCAGTCCAAGGGACTCTCGAGAGTCTTCTCCAACACCACACTTCAAAAGCATCAATTCTTCGGTGCTCAGCCTTCTTCACAGTCTAACTCTCACATCCATACATGACCACAGGAAAAACCATAGCCTTGACTAGACGGACCTTAGTCAGCAAAGTAATGTTTCTGCTTTTGAATATATTATCTAGGTTGGTCATAACTTTTCTTCCAAGGAGTAAACATCTTTTAATTTCATGGCAGCAGTCACAATCTGCAGTGATTTTGGAGCCCCCCAAAATAAAGTCTGACACTGTTTCCACTGTTTCTCCATCTATTTCCCATGAAGTGATGGGACCAGATGCCATGATCTTTGTTTTCTGAATGTTGAGCTTTAAACCAACTTTTTCACTTTCCTCTTTCAC
>SJYC01122130.1:0-46284 GCA_006408675.1 Madoqua kirkii
CACATCCATACATGACCACAGGAAAAACCATAGCCTTGACTAGATGGACCTTCGTCGGCAAAGTAATATCTCTGCTTTTGAATATGCTATCTAGGTTAGTCATAACTTTTCTCCCAAGAATTAAGTGTCTTTTAATTTCATGGCTGCAGTCACCATCTGCAGTGATTTTGGAGCCCCCAAAAATAAAGTCTGACACTGTTTCCACTGTTTCTCCATCTATTTCCCATGAAGTGATGGGACCGGATGCCATGATCTTTGTTTTCTGAATGTTGAACTTTAAATCAACTTTTTCACTTTCCTCTTTAACTTTCATCAAGAGGCTCTTTAGTCCTTCTTCACTTTCTGCCATAAGGGTGGTATCATCTGCATATCTGAGGTTATTGATATTTCTCCCGGCAATCTTGATTCCAGCTTGTGTTTCTTCTAGTCCAGCATTTCTCATGATGCACTCTGCATATACGTTAAATAAACAGGGTGACAGTATACAGCTTGACATACTCCTTTCCCCTGCAGCAAGAGTGATGGCTCTGCAAAGAAATAATTGGTTTGCATTCCACATTAATTTCCAGTCCATTGGACATTTATGTAGGTTAAAAAGCTGTTTAGCAATACCTTCAGCTAGAACAATACTTGGTTCTAGATTATAAAATAAAAATGTTATTTTCTCAATGATAATGTATGTGACAGTGTTCAAAATGCTTTATCCCTTGTGTGCTTTGCAATCACTCTTCTAAAAGCACTTTGAATTTCTTTTTACTTTTGTTGTCAGCAGACATAGTTACACTTTGGACCTTACCAACATAATTGACCCCCTTCCTCTATATACTCCATTTAAGAATCCCCGTCTCTGATAATCCTCACCCACATTTTCAGCTTACACTATAAGTATCAGATTGAAGAAAACTTTGACCTCATAATTATTGACAGTTAGGTGATTCCTCACCTTTTTAGGGTCCCTCACTCCTTCTCCATGTCTCCATTTTCTTCCTTAGTTTAGACTCCATCTTATTAAGTTTTCCTTGTTTAGCCTCTCAATTTTCGTGATCTTTTTTCTTTATTACACTGACTTGTAAAAAGGATGAAATTTAGTTAGATCCACAGGTCCACTTACTCTGAAACTTAGAGGCAAAACCAGTATAAACAAATACACACAACCATGCTAACTGATACCAGTTTACATTTATGACCACCAAGCACACAAGGCTCCTTGGTTTGCAGAGCAAGACTGAAATATTTGCTTTCACTGATTGTCTTTCATAGAGGATGCTTTCAACATATATTCTATTGTCTTTCTTCTGTGTCTCTTTCTTTGAGAGTGCAATATCAAAATATTAATAAAATCCATCCTGACATTTTTACTTAAATTAGTGTACCACTGTCTTGTTAAGCCTCCCCTGAAACCCTGTATTAGCTTTCTCCCAACCTTATCACCACATGACCTACTCATATATTATTTATTTGTGCTTTATTATATCTTTAACCACATTAAAATGCAAGTTTGATAAGGGTAAATAGTTTTGCTAAAATATTTCATAGTATTGATAATTTTGTTCTTGCAACTACCAGATATAAGATTTATCCTAGCTTTCTAAGATGAAGAGGTCAATTTCCTCTCTCAAGCCATTTCAGCTGTTTTTCCCTCAGTTTCAAGAAGAATCACTGACCAATTGCTGTCCAATGACACTGTAAGAAGTTTCATGCCCTGCATAAAGATATTAGAAAAGTCTGAATGATATATTGTAATGCAACCTCCTCTCAATGCTACCTGTTCTTCTCAGCATAATAATCTCTAATCCATAATTTACAAACTCATTTATTAAAATGGAAGGGATGACAATGATGCTTTTCTATTGCTGGTTTATTTTTGGCATTCAGTGATCTATAGTATCACCAATTAATTTGCACTGATTCCAAGTTTTACAATCTTTCCAAATTTTTCATCACAATATTTTGTGTCACACTTGAGTTTAAGAAGCTAAGTCATGATAGTATATAGATATGTATATAATGAAAGATGGGAAAAATTAGGAATCATCTTAAAGAAGCATAATAAATTCCATGGATGGAAAAAGAAAATGGTATGAACAGTAGTAAGAAGAGGGAAAATATTCCAAGATGAAAAAACCAAAAGACACACACTTCAAGCTGTATGCTGGGATGTATATGTGTATATATGTGTGTGTGTGTGTGTGTGTATATATATATATATATATATATATAATATATACATACACACATATGTATATGTATAATATACATATAAGCTAATATATATATATATATAGGCTGTATACTGAATAGAGCATAGAAAACTTTCTATCAGAAAAGCCCTTTAAATCAAGAGTCTCAAAGCAGGAAAAAACTAGAAATATTGGTAAATGAAGCCAAAAATTATAAACCACAGAAATGATGTGTAGAATCAAATTTATCGTAAGGAAAGTATAGCTTAAAGTGGATTTGGGGCATATCACAACTAGTGACTGTGGTGCTCTTTCTATTGGTTCAGTTCAGTTCAGTTCAATTAAGTTCAGTTGCTCAGTCGTGTCTGACTCTTTGCATTCCCATGAATTGCAGCAGGCCAGGCCTCCCTGTGCATCACCAACACCCAGAGTTCACTCAAATTCACGTCCATCGTGTCGGTGATGCCATCCAGCCATCTCATCCACTGTCATCCTCTTCTCCTCCTGCCCTCAATCCCTCCCAACATCAGAGTCTTTTCCAATGAGTCAACTCTTTGCATGAGATGTCCAAAGTATTGGAGTTTCAGTTTTAGCATCATTCCTTCCAAAGAACTCCCAGGGCTGATCTCCTCTAGAATGGACTTGTAAGTCCAAAGGATTCTCACGAGTCTTCTCCAACACCACAGTTCAAAAGCATCAATTCTTTGGCACTCAGCTTTCTTCACAGTCCAACTCTCACATCCATACATGACTACTGGAAAACCCATAGCCTTGACTAGATGGACCTTTGTTGGCAAAGTAATGTCTCTGCTTTTGAATATGCTATCTAGGTTGGTCATAACTTTTCGTCCAAGGAGTAAGTGTTTTTTAATTCCATGACTGCAATCAACATCTGTAGTGATTTTGAAGCACCCCAAAATAAAGTCTGCCATTGTTTCCTCTGTTTCCTCATCTATTTCCCGTGGAGTGATGGAACCGGATGCCATGATCTTCATTTTCTGAATGTTGAGCTTTAAGCCAACTTTTTCACTCTCCTCTTTCACTTTCACCAAGAGGCTTTTTAGTTCCTCTTTATTTTCTGCCACAAGGGTGGTACCATCTGCATATTTGAGGTTATTGATATTTCTCCCAGCAATCTTGATTCCAGCTTGTGCTTCCAGCCCAGCGTTTTTCATGATGTACTCTGTATATAAATTAAATAAGCAGGGTGACAATATACTGCCTTGACGTACCCTTTTTCCAATTTGGAAACAGTCTATTGTTCTATGTCTAGTTCTAACTGTTGCTTCCTGACCTGCATATTGATAGCCAGATCCAATAGCCAGATCCTGTTAGGTGCTGGAAGGATGACTTTATTATATTAGAATCACAGTGTATATCAGTTGCTTATGGAAGATAATCACTGATGGCTATTTGAGCCCTGTTATATGTCTAAGACCAGGGAATACATTAAAGTTTTGATTTAAAAATAGTATAATGGAAGTATCTATCTTCATAAGAAGCTTACACATGGAATAATCAGAATCTGGGGAGGGTATGCCACAATATTTAAATCAAATGATTGGAAATAAGATAACATGATTATGATTGTTGAACTTGTAGGTGATAATTGTTTTGGTGGTAATGACTGAATCATGGCTCAGAATATATATTCAATGTGATGTAAAGGAGATTAGATGCTTTCTGAGTGTAGTTCTGGAAAAGACTCTTAAGAGTCCCTTGGACAGCAAGGAGATCAAATCAGTCAACCAGGCAGCATCAAGACTGAAGCTGAAGCTGAAGCTACAATACTTTGACCACCTGACAGGAAGAGTCGATCCATTGTCAGAAGAGTCTGATTATGGGAAAGACTGAGAACAGGAAGAGAATGGGTGACACAGGATGATCTGGTTAGATGGCATCATCGACTCAATGATGAGTCTGAGCAAACTCCAAGAGATACTGAAGGACAGGGAAGCCTGGTGTGCTGTAGTCCATGGAGTCACAAACGTCAGACATGACTTAGCAACTGAACAACAACAAAGAAAATGAGAAACAAAATCTGGCACTGTGGAATGACATGAGCTAGGTTAGCAAGTCAGGAATCATGTGAATATCCTGAATATTTCTGGGCAGGACCCAGCCAGCAAGTCAACCTGAGAAAAGAAAGTCTCAAATAGTACTGATCAAATATCATTTAGTGTTGGAACATGAGCTCTAATGTACTTCCAGAGTTGATCATCGATGATTCTGTGATGGGATAAGGATGAACTGTTAGCATTGTTAATTTGTTAAAAAAGAAAACAAGGTAGGCAGGAATAGATACTATCTGTGCAGGACATATTTTAAAAAAGAAACTATAAAAGCTCAAAGGTAAAGATTAATGTGAGTTAGAGGCATCAGAGGAAGCCCCCATTGGAGAAACACAGCTTGAAGGTAGCCATGGAGGATGAGTGGAAGCATAAAGGCTGTAGGAATTGGGCATGGAAAAGAAAAGATTAAAATCTTTCAAGTGGAGAATAGCTATAAACATCTTCAAATAAAATATAGAATATTAAAATGAGCATGGCCATGCAATGGTGAGAAGACTTGGCTGGTGAATGAGAAAGAGGACTGTATTGCTGATTCATTTCAGGCAGATCCAGTATTTTGTTGCAGGATTTGGACATCACTCTTCCTCAGTTCTTATCAGTCTGCCTGGGTAAGCTCTGTGCTCAGGCATGTGCGTAAAAGCTCCTAAAGTAAACCCATACACAGTCATTAGGAAAATGAACCAGGTCCCTAGGGAAGCATTGTGATATACAGTGTCTGAGCTTCTTCAATATCCTTATGTAATAAGGTGCCTTATAAATGTTATTAGCTGCAGGTTTTATGGCAAATTTTATGCCATTTTGATTATGATGCTGCTGGATGACGCTAGTTTACGTTGCTTAAACATCCTCTGTATCTAATGTCGAAAGGAAGCTAATTAGCTATAACTGTGAAAATGGCTGTGTCATGTGAAAAGGGAACTATGTAGAGTAAATTTCTTTACCCTAGGATAGAGAATGTTATACAATGATTACCTCCAATTTTAAAACATTTAGGCAAGCTAAAAGTCACAGAAAGGAAATTTTAAAAATGAGAAGGTATAACTGTTGTTTTTTAAATATATTTTTTCTTATTTGTAGCAGGCATCATGACCCAAATTCCTTAATGGTTTATGCCCCAATGAATTACTTTCTTTCAGTCACCATTTCCATGTGGTTATATGTTTATTAATGTTTCCTGATGGATCATGAGTCCATATTTCTTTAGAACATCCTCGATGACATATTCTGAACATTATTTAAGACTCATTATTCATTGAAATAAAACATGCAAAAGCACAAGTTGGGTAGTGGGTATATTTTATTAGTATGTGTTGTATTCCAAGTCCCTCATGAACATAAAACTCTGTAAAGAGTCTATAAATCTAATTAAGGGCATTAGAATAAGAAAAAAATCATTGAGTGCTTAGTTAAGACAGGCAAGCCTTATGCGGAAGAAGAAGGATATTCTTAGTTACAGTTATAAATGGCTATTGAAAAATCCTCATTAATTTTTAATACCTAAATACAGAATTGACACAGATAGTGTTGATCACGAAACCAGCACAAGCATGGGAAATAGGTAAAGACTACTATTTCTTTCATTGTAGAGACAGTATTTCAGGAAAGTAACCTCAAAAGTTCGGAGATATTTATGGCAGATTTTCTCACAAACCATTGCCCTTTCTTTAAGGAATATCTTTTCCTTTTGTTGATAGACCAGTAAACTGACCATATGGGGGTCAAATTAGCAAGGTGGAGCATGGGAGGGGAGATGGGGGTGGAAACTGCTTTCAATACAGCCTCTATCATACCACAAATTTGTTAAAAAAAAAAAACAACAGATTGGCAAACTAAGAGTCCACGGCTGGATATGGTTCACAGGTATATTTTCTTTATTCTTAACAGCATATTAGTATTACCTTTAGTATTCCCTGGTGATTCAGTGATTAGGACTTGCCACTTTTATTCCCAAGTCCAGGTTCAATCCCCGGTCAGGAATCAAGATCCCACAAGCTGTGTAGCAAAGCCAACAAAAAAGGCCAATGTTTCAAAATAGAAAAGATTTCATACAAAATGTTCATATTTTGTTAGAGATCTGATAACACTGAGACTGTACTCTTGCATGGCAGGGAGCAGCCTCCCAGAGATGGGTCCCATCCCTCAAGGCTGACACAGTTTTGCCCCTCTCTGGTCATCCCAGTCTAGCTTAATTCATGATTTTATGAGCTACCTGACCCTGGAGGGGTCCTTCCTTCAGGAAATGAGAGACTCCTTGGCTTACATTTGATAGCTGAGAGGGAGCATTCACATAAATTATCTTTGAACAGAGCCTATGACTCTCATATATGAGGGAGTTGGGCATTTCTTTTCAAAAAGAAAAAAGTATATATATATATGAACAAGAGTGTCCATTCCACCATTGAGGTCATCCTGGCTTATTGGATTCTTTGTCAGTAACAGAAAGAGAAGTTCTTAAACTTCAGAAAACTGAGTGAATGCAATCATCCCACAGACATCTCTATGGAGCCTAAGTCCCTGGGGCACATAATCTTTCCATAAAGTGATTCAACTGTTCATTGCCAAATTTATTTATCTTTATTTGTATTTATTTGTATTAAGGTATAATTGGCATACAACATTATATTAGTGTCAGGTATACAGTTTACTTCTACATTTATGGCTTTTTGCCCCTAGAATATCTGATCTCATCCAATTCCTGATGCCTGGTATGCTAGAGATAGGATAATTTTTCCCATGTTTAAAATAAACTCTATTCCAAGATTTCTGGTGCATCTCTTTTGGAGAAAGAAAGAGTGAGTCCAGGGAAACTCAGACAAGAAAAAAAGTGGTAATTGAAAGAACTGATGTAGAAAAAAAGGAGGCATCAGTTAAAACTGTGTGTATCCAAGTGTAGTGAGCCAAAGTCGGCCTTATCTGCCCATGGGCTTCTGTATGGCCGAGAGTATTTGAGTTAGTATCAGTTTAACCATACCCTCTGCACACTAAGAACTGGTTTTAGTTTGATGCAGAGCTCACCAGCTGAGCTAATGGAAATCTTTTCCTGTTTCTTTTTTCGCAGACCAAGTGAGATGTAAGACTCCTATATATCTTTCATCCAGTTCTGTAACCAGCAGTGATTGACACAGGGCCCTGTAAACATCTGTGTTAAAAATAAAAACAAAAAGGAGAGGAACAACAAAACTAAACCACATCTTAAAACCAGGTATTCCTGATTCAGTTCACTTATTGGGACACTTGAATCACCTTCAGCAAAAAGAAACCAGATTCAAGAAAACCAACTACTTTTGTTCCAGATAACCAGTGGAAAAGGAAAAAAAAAAGTCAATCAACATAGCATTTCATATAAATTGACACAAGGCTATCTATTTTGATGGGTTTTTCTCCAAACTGAGCAGCTTAGTTGTTACAGAATCATACATACAGAGCCTCATGCTCACTCATTTATTTTGTGCAGAAAATTTAAAATGACTGAAACAAGGTCTCAGCACTCAAGAAACTTACCATATATTTTTCTGAAATAAAGTTTACCTACAAATTGCTGTAACATCAGTCAAAATATAGAAAATGTTAGGTGAATGGTCTAAATAAAGAACTAGTATTTTATAGAGGAGAGATAAGCCTACAGCAATGTTTGGCATATAGTCAACCTTCAATTAATCTGTGTTGAATAAATGACCAAACAAATGAATGGACATTATTCACCACTGGCTTGATCAGGTAATGCCTTAGTGAGAGGCTGAGCTATGTATGCATTGGTCTCCAGGGGATAGTAGAATTGCCACAGCCGGTGATTAGGTAAAATAGAATATATTCTAGACGGAGGCAATTTTATGGAAAAGAGTGTGAGAAATGCTTTGGAAACAATGAAGAGATAAATTTGACTAAATGATAAAACTGGGAAAGTGTAATGGAATAGTTCAAATAGAGTCAGGAGCTAAGTTAGAGACAATTTGTAAATATAATATTTACATCATACAAAACAAAGACCAAATTGAGAGATTAATGGAGTTCAAGTTTTATATCAATCTATATTAAATAATTTGGGCAGCAGCATTCCAAGACAGATAACCACAATGGTGTGATCATTCACCTAGAGTCAGACATCCTAGAGTGCAAAGTCAAATAGGTCTTAGGAAGCATCTCTACAAGTAAAGCTAGTGGAGATGATGGAATTCCAGTTGAGCTATTTCAAATCCTAAAAGATGATGCTGTGAAAATGTTGCTTCAATATGTCAGAAAATTTGGAAAAAGCAGTGGCCACAGAACTGGAAAAGGGAAGTTTTCATTCCAACCCCAAAGAAAGACAATGTCAGAGAATGTTGAAACTACCACACAATTGCACTTATTTCACACTATAGCAAATAATTTTCAAAATTCTTCAAACTAGGCTTCAACAGTACATGAACTGAGAAATTCCAGATGCTCAAGCTGGATTTAAAAAAAGCAGAGGAACCAGAGATCAAATTGCCAACATCCACTGGATCATCGAAAAACAAGAGAGTTCCAGAAAAACATCTATTTATGCTTTATTGACTAAACTAAAGCCTTTGAGTGTGTGGATCACAACAGACTGGGAAATCCTTCAAAAGATGGAAATACCAGACCACCTTACCTGCCTCTTGAGAAATCTGCATGCAGGTCAAGAAGCAACAGTTAGAACTGAACATGGAACAATGGACTGATTCCAACTAGGGAAAGCAGTACATCAAGTCTGTATATTGTCACCCTGATTATTTAACTTATATGCAAAGTACATCATGTGAAATGCTGGGTTGAATGAAGCACAAGCTGGAATCAAGGTTGCTAGGAGAAACATCAATAACCTCAGAAATACAGATGACACCACCTTTATGGCAGAAAGCAAAGAGGAACTAAACAGTCTCTTGATGAAAGTGAAAGAGGAGAGTGAAAAAGCTAGCTTAAAAACTTAACATTCAGAAAACTAAGATCATTGCATCCAGTCCCATCACTTCATGGCAAATAGATGGGGAAACAATGGAAACAGTGAGAGACTTTATTTTCTTAGGTACCAAAATCACTGCAGGTGGTGACTGCAGCCATGAAATTAAAAGACACTTACTCCTTGAAAGAAAAGCTGTGACAAACCTAGACAACATATTAAAATGCAGAGATAGTACTTTGTCAGCAGAGGTCCATCTAGTCAAAGCTATGGTTTCTTCAGTAGTTATGTATGGATGTGATAGTTGGACCACAGTCTGAATACCGAAGAATTGATATATTTGGACTGTGATGTTGAAGAAGACTCTTGAGAGTCCCTTGGACCACGAGGGGGTCAAACCAGTTACTTCTAAAAGAAATCAACCCTGAATATTCACTAGAAGGACTGATGATAAAACTGAAGCTCCAATAATTTGGCCACCTGATGAGAAGAGCTGACTCATTAGAAAAGATTCTGATGCTGGGAAAGATTGAAGGCAGAAGGAGAAGGGATGATAGAGGATGAAATGGATGGATGGCATCACTAATTCAAGGACATGAGTTTGAGCAAGCTCTGGGAGATTGTAAGGACAGGTAAGCCTGTCATGCTGCAGTCCATGGAGTCACAAAGAGTCAGACATGACTGCGTAACTGAAAAACTACAAATTCCAAGACAGATGCCTAAGTCAGTTTTTGGCTCTTTTTTTCTTTATTTCTCTTATCTATGGTATCACATTATTGAAACTCACAAAAGGCCAATGATATATGTATCAATGAATCAACCAGAAATGAAATATGGGTAGAGTAGGACCACTGTAAACTTTAATTTTTCCTACTGCATTATTGTGTTTGACTTTAAAAACAGCTAATTTTAAAAATTATTTTAATTTACAGCCTTAAATGCCCATGCTTTTCCTCAGTGTAAATAATCAAACTGGATAATGAGTGCCATACATTAACAATAAATTTAGTATCTAAAATTTTAAATTTTTAACCGATTATTTTATTGTCAGGTACACTTCCATGCAAAATGATAGTTTAAACAGTAGTTTGCCAAGCTGTACTTTTAAGGTTTTTTCTTACTTTGTTATTTCACTGTCCTGTTCAAAGTAACTAAAATCAAAGCTTCAAAAGTTAACCACTTAAATCTGATTTTTCAAACAAAGCAGAAGATAAGAAGTATACTGAGTATACTGAGTATACTACTCAGATAAGAAGTATAGACATAAATAACTAGAAGAGGCAATTTTAAATTTCATGTGCTGCTTCTTATAACCTATGTCAACATCTCAAATTCTAATACAAAATTTTAAGAACACATTCACAAAGGCACCCAGAATTTCATTTGGTTATTCTCAGATTTTTTGGTGCCATGTCCCTTCAGCTATGATTATTGGTACAATCCAGTCATTTTGTGGGGAATGGATTGGCTGTCCCTGGTTGCTGCTTTGTCAGTGAAATGTTTAATAGTTTCCTCTTGCTAGAACAGTGCCCCAGTGGGAAATGAGACTCCTGTGCTACTTTTGGAATTAAAGAAACACATACCTTCAGTGTTCTGTCTGACTACCTCACACTTAGCAAAACTAACACCTAATACACAACTTGCACAATCTTTTGAATTCACCAGTTATAAGTGTACTATTGACATTTGGCAAAAGAGTAAGGACTTTATAAACATATATGTTTCTGAAATTCATACAGTGTCAGAACATAATGTTACAATCTGTATTACTAATTTTTTCTTCCTGAATATATTTGCCCCTTTTTTATTAAATTACTCATTATTCTATTTGAAGATTCCTTCTCAAATAAAATGGGGGCATTTTCAAAGCAGGGATTTAATGAATATAATTAAGACAGATATATACTTGTCTCTCATTTTTATTGCCCTAAATATTTTCCCCTATGTTTAATTATTTGGGGCCTAAGTTCTGCTTTAAATAAGTTTCAGAATTGACCCAACGAGGAATGCAATTTCTTCAAAAAGAGAACTAGAATCCTGATTGCAATATATCCATTAAAATGTCCCCACAAACTGCTCCAATCTAAATTATCTCAGGCTGCTGTGTCTTTCCAGCCTTATTGATTTGAAAAATAACAAACAAGTATAAATGACATTTACAGCTCTTAATTGGTGTCATTAGCGGTTCTTATTATTCTGCAGGACAAGCACTAACCCTTTATTGAGAATTCAGTGATGCAGGTCTGCTTGGGACTCATCAGCCTTAAAGACAAGTAATAAAACAGCTGAGTGACTGACTTAGAGCCCTATTCATCAACAAAGGCCATAGGCAGCTGGGCCCTATTTTCCCTTGATTTGCTCTATGCAATTATTTAGACCTTGGAACTCCAAAAGGAAAAAGGCACAGCAATGGGAAGAATTTGAATTAATTCCTCATACCCTTCAGTCTTAGAAATCCTTGGGGTACATTTTAAGGTTTTTATTTGTGTGGCTGTATCTGTGTTTGGTCATTAATGGATTCAACTGTTGCTGCTGCTAAGTCACTTCAGTCGTGTCCGACTCTGTGCGACTCAATAGATGGCAGCCCACCGGGCTCCCTCATCCCTGGGATTCTCTAGGCAAGAATACTGGAGTGGGTTGCCATTTCCTTCTCCAATGCATGAAAGTGAAAAGTGAAAGTGAAGTCGTTCAGTCTTGTCCAACTCCTAGCAACCCCGTGGACTGCAGCCCACCAGGCTCCTCCATCCATGAGATTTGCCAGGTAAGACTACTGGAGTTGGTTGCCATTGCCTTCTCTGGGATTCAACTAGACATACGAAACAATGAATAGGAAAAAGTAGAAATTTCCTCTGTTCTTCCTTATGTGCAGTCATCTTTGACATCCACTAGATTTCTACTGATGACTCTGTGGTAAAGAATCCACCTGCCAATGCAGGAGACAGGGGTTCAGTCCCTGGGTCAGGAAGATGCCCTGGAGAAGAGAACAGCTACCCACTCCAGTATTCTGGCCTGGAGAATTCCATGGACTGTATGGTCCAGGAGATCACAAAGAGTAGGACATGACTGAACAACTTTCACATCACTGTCTCCATATCTGGGTATTTGTTTTTCATCATGTTAAAAAAAAGTTCAGAAAGGTAACATGAAATGGGCATCCGTCTTGCAACCCTGCCTCTATGAGGTTGACTGAATATTGGATGTAAACAGTAATACATAAAAACCTAACAGTCTTTGAATCAGGTTCATTATAAATGAGTTGCACAACCCATGTATGTGAGTCTATATTTTTTTAATTTCATTATTTGCCATGGAAATCTAACTGAGAAGTGGTATCTGATTTTTTACCTACAGTCTGCTTTTTACTTAGCTGCATGGGCCTGGCCTGTATGAAGCAGAAAGCAGGTCAAGTAGTGTAGACTGGGCAACTGGCTCCATTAAAATCCAAACCCTGCTCCACCACATTCCTCCTCAATGTCCTTTCCTGCCGTTAGACACTTGTGTAATGGAACTGCTCAGCCTTGCTCTCAGACTTCATTGTGGCAGTCTGCAGTCATACCAGAATGACACACTCAAATTAATAATCCAGGAATTTAAGAAAAAAAATACTACATTATAAGCCCAAATTCTATTATATGAAACTGATAAAAAAAGAAGTGTGTATCAAAAAATCAAAGGCCATTTGATAAGCTGGTTCAAATTTGCCAATCAAAGTTTAAATATATATAGATAAATGTCTGAGGAGTAACTTATATACATTCCCTTGCACATATGAAAATCTGATGTAAATTTCTGCCCAGAAGTGAGGTGTTTACATTCCATAAGGAAAGGGTGGATGTCTTCTTTTCATTTTCATTTGCCTGCCAAAACCAAGCTTAGAGTTGTATGTTTTCCATTTTGGAGCCAATATTATGACTTGTCTATGAAAAACAAAGTATAGGTGACAAATGCAAGCTGTTGCATATTTCCCACTATGGATCTATGAGCCCCCTGGAGTCGTGCTCCTATTCTGGTGCTTAAACTGCAGGAAGCAGCCCTATTCCATCAGAGGGACATGGCGACCAGGGGTGGTTATTTTCCACTCTCATGCCCAAAGATCAGTCATGTGTTAGAAGACAATCTTAGTTGGGAATAAAAATTCTAAATCCCCAAATTCAGTCCTTCTGGCCTTTCTTCCACCAATAGAGAGGAAGGGTCTTGCCTAACTCTGTTTAGCACTGCCCAGCAGCCAGCTGTAGACAGTCAGCTCCAGAGAGCTACTAAATGGGCTCATACAAGACTATGTCATCCTAAGCCATGATGAGCCAGACAGGAGCAGCAGAGGGCAAAAAGATTTGGTTTCTGTATCAGATTCCAACCGTTTCTTATTAGTCCTCATTAATCTGTTTCATGCTTTTACTGTTCAGTTGACTGTCCCATTTTTCTGCTAAACTTACTACAGTGAGTTTTTATGTATTTCCATCTTCAGATCAGCTTCCTAATATTCATGCACCATTTGTGTAGATGCAAATAGACAGATATAAGATTATACGAAGGGGAAAATGTTTTGGTTGCCCTAATATATCAACAGCAATTCTTCACTCTCTCAAAGTTATATCTACCTAGAATTTGCTAGATTTTCTAAAGGGTTATTTTTACTGTCAATTACCATCACCTTGATTTCTATTTACTGAGTCTTTGTGGCCAGGTGCTCTGCTAAATGACTTAGATCCATGATTTCCTATAAATATTAATAAAATCTTTAGAGATGGATATTACTACCCTTAATTAAAATATAAAAAAACTGAGACTCAAAAATATTACATATTTTATCCAATGCCATGATAGTGATGATTAAGAGAAACTATTAATAGGTTTTAAAGTCCACGCTCAAATTCAAAGCCCATATCTTTTTTCCTGTTCTACTTAATTTTTATTTTATTTTATTTTATTCTACTTTACAATACTGTATTGGTCTTGCCATAATTTGACATGAATCAGCCACATGTGTACATGTGCTCCCAATCCTGAAATCCCAATGCTATTTTATAGGATTTCATCTAATTAGAAACATTATTCCTGAAAAAAATCAGTTTATGCATTCTAAACACAAGGTTCTTGGATCCATAGATGTCAAGAGATTAATTTTATGGAGCTGTGACATCACTGAAAGGTAAAGCAGGTGTGACTGTTTCAGCATGGGATGATACACAGTATATTCTCAAAAGAACCTAACCTCAAATAGTTGCAAAGTGTGGCTTGGATGGTAAAGAATCTTCCTACAGTGCAGGAAACTCAGGTTTGATGCCTGGGTTGGAAATATCACCTGGAAAAGGGAATGATTACCCACTTCAGTATTATTCAAGAAGAATTCCAAAGACAGAGGAGCCTAGTGAACTACAGTCCATGGGGTCACAAGGAGTCGAACACAACTGATTAATCCCAAATGCTTATGGACCACTAAATAGGTTTTCCTACTCTCAGGTGTTAATGTACAAAGGAATACTATACCCTGGGTGCTTGATGTTCAAGTGCATCTTTTCAAATGGAGGTGCTGGAAAACTGGTGAAAAGCATTCATGTTTAATAGCATGCGGTGAACTGTGAAACTTAGAGAAGACATACAGTGTGGAGATCAATGCCTCATTTCACTGTGTTGAGAGAGCAGCTAACACTAGAGGAATACTTTCCATCTTAAGTACATGAAAAATACAGAGGAAGCCAGAAACTGATGATGGAAGCAGGAAGGTGTAGGTCTGGTGCAGTAATTCTCAATGCTTAATGTACAACAGAATTATCTGTAGAATCAGATTTTAAAATATCAATGACATAGCACTATTCCAAGCCAAGCAGAATCAGAATTTCTGGAGTTGGGTTGGGTATCTGTGTTTTTGATGAAGAGAGAATTGAGGACCACTGATCTGGTGTTTATCTTCCAAGACAGGAGAAATAGGATTTTGAGGGTAGGAAGGATTATAGAAAAGTTTCGCTGTTGAGATCATCTCTTGATTTCCCACTATGTCCAAAACCAGAAGTATATATACCCTCACCCCACAACATACACATGTATATATATATGTCCTCTATGATATTTTCTGTCTAACATTTCCCTGAGCTCTATTATTCAAATTGTGCTAG
Organism: Madoqua kirkii; assembly: GCA_006408675.1. Taxonomy (NCBI): domain Eukaryota; kingdom Metazoa; phylum Chordata; class Mammalia; order Artiodactyla; family Bovidae; genus Madoqua; species Madoqua kirkii. The sequence goes on from SJYC01122130.1 coordinate 15,266, forward strand.
GATATTTTCAAATCAATTCATTTATTCTAAGTTGTAAGTGGGGATTTGCTACTTTTCAGAGATATTTAACAGAAATGATGTTCCCATGACATTTCAGACATATAAAAATAGGAACTTTGTCTAGATATTTCTTAGAACCCACATATCCTTTTGTATAGAGACTCATATATGGAGACCAATGGTGATGAGAAGTCATTTAGTAAATTAGTTCATTGACTGTAATAGCTTAAAAGAAAAGTTGGTGAGTTATGTGTGAGATATTTCAAGTTTTGGATTTCCATGGGAGATTAATATGGGGGATTGTGAATGGGATGATATTTCTTAAGAAAGACTTCAGTAGTGATGAAAATAACATTTTGAGCAATGGACTTCTGATTTCAGAAATGACAGGTATATACCTGTTCTACTTAATCCAAAATTTTGAAAATGAACAAGATTTTCCATGTCCAGCCATTTGTGGAAATTTGTTATTCTGTATCATCTTATGGTGAATTTGTGTTCTCTACCAGGCTGACAAACTACACACTTGAATGCCAAGCATTATATCCAGAAAAAAATGTTAGCATTACCAGGTGCTGTAGAAGATCCACAAATTGTATCTACATGACATTTACACATTTCTGTTCACCAGCCTCTGTGAAGATGGGGTCTCCTCCTCCATGTTTCAATGGGTGAGGTGAGGCTATACAGATTGGATTCTGTGGGTCCTCAGATATTCACAAACCTACTCAATTTTAATAAGAACTAGTTTGTGCATGCATGTTGTCACATCAGTCATATGAGACTCTTTGTCACCCTATGGACTGTAGACCACGAGGTTTCTCTCTCCATAGAATTCTCCAGTCAAGGATACTAGAGTGTGTAGGAATGCTTTCTTCCAGGGGATCTTCTCAAACAAGGGATCAAACCCATGTCTCTTATGTTTCCTGCATAGGCAGATGAGGGTTTTTTTTTTTTTTCCACTAGTATGACCTGGGAAGCCCTGTGAAATGGTTCAGGAGTTTCCAAATGCCAATGCAAAGACTTACCTTAATGGTAAGCTATATTTTAAACTGCTCAGTAGAGGATGTCAAAGCAGCAACATTTATTTCAGTTGATAAGTGTTACTTTATAAATGGTATGAGACCCATTCCTAATCTGTAGGATAGCTATGAAAAGCCAAGGTTGAGAGAGAGAAAGTTATGAGGTCTCCATTGTTCAAACATTCACAGGAAGTATAAAACAGATTTCTCCCAACTCATACAGCAAAAATCTTATGAAACCTGTTATTGACAGGCCATCAGAGATAAAGGGTCGAATTGATGGTGCTATTTTAGACAGTATAACTTCTGAGTATTATTATTTTGGAAAGAGTTATCCTCTTTTAAAAGCTATGTGAGTATACTACCCAAAGCAATCTATAGATTCAGTGCAATCCTTATCAAGCTACCAATGTTATTTTTCACAAAACTAGAAGAAATAATTTCACAATTTGTATGGAAACACAAAAAAAACAGAATAGCAAAAGCAATCTTGAAAAAGAAGAATGGAACTGAAGGAATCAACCTGCCTGACTTCAGACTATACTGCAAAGCTACAGTCATGAAGACAGTGTGGTACTGGCACAGGCAGAAATAAGATCAATGGAATGAGTTAGAAAGACCAGAGATAAATCCACACACCTATGGATACCTTATCTTTGACAAAGGATGGGACCTAATTAAACTTAAAAGCATTTTCACAATGAAGGAAACTATAAGCAAAATGAAAAGGCAGCCTTCAGATTGAGAAAAAATAATAGCAAATGAAAAAACCGACAAAGAACTAATCTCCAAAATATACAAGCAGCTCATGCAGCTCAATACTGGAAGAACGAACAACCCAATCAAAAAGTGGACAAAAGAACTCAATAGACATTTCTCCAAAGAAGACATACAGATGGCTAATAAACACATGAAAAAATGCTCAACTTCATTCATTATCAGAGAAATGCAAATCAAAGCCACAATGAGGTATCTCATGCCAATCAGAATGGCTGTCATCAAAAGGCCTATGAACAATGAATTCTGGAGAGGATGTGTAGAAAAGGGAATCTCTTACACTGCTGGTGGGAGTGAAAACTAATACAGCCACTATGGAGAACAGTGTGCAGATTCCTTTCAGGAATAGAACTGCCATCAACCCAGCAATCCCCCTGCTGGGCATACACACTGAAAGAAAGAGACACATGTACCCTAGTGTTCATTGCAGCACTGTTTACAATAGTTAGGACATGGAAGCAACCTAGATGTCCATCAGCAGATGAGTGGATAAGAAAGTTTGTGGTATATGTGCACAATGGAATATTACTCAGCTATAAAAAGGAACACATTTGAGTCAGTTCTAATTAAGTGGATGGAACTGAAGTCTATTATACAGAGTGAAGTAAGTCAGAAAGAAAAACATCAATATAGTATAATAACACATATGGAATTTAGAAAGATGGTAACAACGATACTATATGCAAGGCAGCAAAAGAGACACTGATATAAAGAGTAGACTTTTAGACTCTGAGGGAGAAGGCAAGGATAGGATGATTTGAGAGAATAGCACTGAAACAAGTATATCGCCATATGTAAAGTAGATGACCAGTGCAAGTTTGATGCATGAAGCAGGGCACTCAAAGCTGGTGCTCAGGGACAACCCAGAGAAATGAGGTGGGGTGGGAAGTAGGAAGCAGGTTCAGGGTGAGGGGACAAGTGGACACCCATGGCTGATTCATGTCAATGCATGCCAAAAACCATCACAATGTTGTAAAGTAATTATCCTCCAATTAAAGTAAATTGATTAAAATATATAAAAGCTATGTCTTCACAATAACCCATGTGAAGAGTATAAGGAAGACAACCAAGAGAAGCAATGTTTATAGATTTAACTATTCTTTAGGCTTATAAAAGTTCTAACCTCCACAGAAAATTGTCATTTATCTCAGTCATCTTAATTCATCTGAAAGTAATTTAGGGGCTTCCGCTGTGGCTCAGAGGTAAAGAATCTTTCTACAGTGCAGGAGATGCAGGAGACTCGGCTTGATCCCTGGGTCAGGAAAATCCCCTGGAAGAGGGCACGGCAAGCCACTCCAGTGTTCTTGCCTGGAGAACCCCAGGGACAGAAGACCCTGATGGGCTATAACCCGTAGAGTCACAAAGAGATGAACACAATGGAAGCAATTGAACGCGCATCTTAATTAATGACTTAGAAGAAAGCAAAGTCAACTAGAATTCACATTAGTTTTATACCTGGCTTCCTCACTGATTGATTGACTTTGTGACCTTGGACTATTTATTTAATATTTCAAGACTTCAGTTTTCTCAACATAAAATGAGAGAATCAGATTAAATGATCTCTAATATTCCTTCCAGCATTAACAATCTGCAAATGTATTCATTGAAGATAGGAAACCTCAAATGAACATTTGGTTTAAGTGTGACTGGTTTTATAATCAGATTTATTGTCTATGACCTATTCAGAATCCACTGTCTACCAGAGGAATTCTAAACTCTGGTTTCAAACATGACTGCATTCAGAACCTCAGCACTGAGAGACTCTAGCTGGTTTCTACCCTGACATTTTATTTAATGAATTAGAGGACTATGTCCCAGTAAGAGGATATCTGGCTGAGGCTATTCAGGTGAGCTAGGCACAGAACTGGGATATTTTACTTGAAAATCAGTACTCTCTACTACCTCTTGTATCTTTATTTAAAATGTGTATTTCTATATATAATATGAAACCTAATTCTCGGGGTCACCTGATTTTAAGGACAAGTGACAAAAGTAAGTAAATGAAAAGGTTGATTAAAGTTGGACATTGCACAATAGTCGATCCTAATAGCTTTTTTTTTTAACCTCTAAAATTGCATGTAAAAACTCCACAACTTATGAATTAGAAATGGCCAAATTATTTCAATGTAGTTCTTAAAGTTCACATTAACTGGTCATAATCTTTAAGACTTTTAGACTCAAAAGTCTCTCCAAGTAAGGTCATAGGGATGGGCTTATGTTTCTGCTGCTTTGTTATTTGTTCTGCATCTGAAGGCTAGGAAGTCAAGATTTAAAAGAGAAATCATCTCTAGCACAAATTGTCCACACAAACATGAGCAAATCATTTCTCAAATATTCTCTCCACATCAATTAAACAAAGGTATTGGAATATAAAGCCTTTATTGCTCATATTAACTCTCAAATTCCAAGATTCCAGTAAATTGATAGACAGATGTACTTTATTGACAGACCTACAACCCCCCTCCACCAAGTTAAACTAGATAATAAACACAATGTTAAATGAGTGAGAAGTTCAAGTTTCCAGCTCAAGAATTTATTTTTCTTCCTCTTCTCATGGTATTCAGTAGGAACTGGTTAAACTAGAAAATTTTGTTATAAATATTTAAACTGCTTTATTTTTTTACAACACAGAGCTTAGATGCAAAGGCATTAGGCACTTTAAGAAATAGATTGAAAAGAAATGTCATTATCTTGATTTTCTGAATTGATTTGCTTAATAACAATATTTAGCATTTATATAGTGTTCTGTATTTTCAAATTGCTTTATAATCATTAATCAGTTAATTCATGCAACCTCTCTGTGAGGTCAAGATTATTATCCCAATTTTACAGACAAAGAAACAGAGATATGGAGAAATTAAGTGACTTGCCCAAGGTCATTGAGGAAGTGAGTGACAGTCTCTGGATTAAAATGTTGAGACTGAGTCTACACTGGCTAAATGAATTGTAGAATTGACATAAGCAACTGAATAATTAAAGAAGAAATAACCATTTTTCTCCAAAATTGCTAGAAAATTGATATAGCACTGTGCACTTACAGGCTTGAATTATCTAAGTGGTTATTTCACATTTCACATATAGAAATAAACTATAGACATATTTATATTTGCAATTGAAATCTTATGTGATGTTTTGCTGTCCTTAATCGTAACAGTCTGTCCCAATCTTATGCTCTGTAAAATGTTCTCTTTTATTTAAGAAATCCTCAAATAGCCCCAGGATGCACTGCATTCTAATCTTTCTTCATGCCCTCAACCCCATCTCAGAGGAGAAAATTAGTAAACATCTGGATAAATAGAAAACGTTTATCTTAAGAATAGAATATTTTTATTATCATTATTATTATTATTAATATTATCATACAGCCAAGATTAGTAAGGAAAAATAAGAAATATTTTGTAAACCAGATACATTTTTGTTTGGTCCTTAAAGTATGAGTCATATTTGATAAAAGGAAGCTAAGACAGAAGAAACACCCTGAGCATGAAGAAAACAGTGAGGAAAAAATAGGTTGGGTAAAAGTTGTAAGACAGAAGTCAGGCTCAGTGGGAAAGATGTTGCAAAAGAGGAGATAAGAATGTACAATATGATGAGGCAGACACACATTAAGCAGATCGTAAGCTTGATTCGGAGGCATATTGGGGACTTTCAGGCAGAAGGGTGGAAACCCATATACAGGTTTATTTATTCCTCTCAATTAGTTTTTACTGTTGTTATTGTTTTTCCCCCAACTACCTTTAAAATTTTATAATGAAAACAATGCTTGAAGGAGAGATGCTGAAAACCTTCTAGGCTTTGTTATGCTTTTAACTAGCTCTGGAACCTGGGATAAATCGCTTTTGTTAGCAAACTCTACTTCATTAAACTGGGTAAAATAAAAAAGGGGGCTGATGTTACCTGAGCACCATAGAGGGGTACTGTGTCAGGTCCTTCCATCTATCGTCTCAGATAATACCGAAGGACATTGGGAACTGGAAGTTATTTATTTACGAATGAGAAAACAAAAATTTAGTAATTTAAAGTAGCAGGCTCAAAGGAATGTCAGAGCTGTTTTTTTTTCTTTTTTTTTTGCAAAACTTTCCAACAATTTATTTCCAAGTACATTATAAAATATGACAACATAGTAAATTTCATGTCATTTATCTCCCAATAAATGTGCTAAGTTTGTAAATCCTGGAATATGATCAGACTATGTTTTAAACTGTATTATCTGTTTGAGCTAGAATTTTTAAGAGACTACATATTTTCTTTATATATATATATGTATGTATATATATATAAATATTTATTTTAATTGGAGGTTAATTACTTTACAATATTATATTGGTTTTGCCATACATCAGCATGAATCCACCACAGGTATACACATGTTCCCCATCCTTAACCCCCCTACCCCCTCTCTCCCCATACCATCCCTCTGGGTCGTCTCAGTACACCAGCCCCAACCATCCTGTATCATGCATCAAACCTGGACTGGCGATTCATTTCATATATGATATTATACATGTTTCAATGCCATTCTCCCAAATCATCCCACCATCTCCCTCTCCCACAGAGTCCAAAAGACTATTCTATGCATCTGTGTCTCTTTTGCTGTCTCACATACAGGGTTATCATTATCATCTTTCTAAATTCCATATATATGTGTTAGTATACTGTATTGGTGTTTTTCCTTCTGGCTTACTTCACTCTGTATAATAGGCTCCAGTTTCATCCACCTCATTAAAACTGATTCAAATGTATTCTTTTTAATGGCTGAGTAATACTCCATTGTGTATATGTACCCGCAGCTTTCTTATCCATTCATCTGCTGATGGACATCTAGGTTGCTTCCATGTCTTGACTATTATGAACAGTGGTGTGATGAACATTGGGGTACACGTGACTCTTTCAAGTCTGGTGTCCTCGGTGTGTATGCCCAGCAGTGGGATTGCTGGGTCATAAGGCAGTTCTATTTCCAGTTTTTTAAGGAATCTCCACACTGTTCTCCATAGTGGCTGTACTAGTTTGCATTCCCACCAACAGTGTAAGAGGGTTCCCTTTTCTCCACACCCTCTCCAGCATTTATTGCTTGTAGACTTTTGGATCGCAGCCATTCTGACTGGTGTGAAATGGTATCTCATTGTGGTTTTGATTTGCATTTCTCTGATAATGAGTGATGTTGAGCATCTTTTCATGTGTTTGTTTGCCATCTGTAAGTCTTCTTTGGAGAAATGTCTATTTAGTTCTTTGGCCCATTTTGTGATTGGGTCATTTATTTTTTTGGAATTGAGCTGCAGGAGTTGCTTGTATATTTTTGAGATTAGTTGTTTATCAGGTGCTTCATTTGCTATTATTTTCTCCCTAAAGAAACTGAAGACCTATATATAGAAAACTATAAAACACTGGTAAATGAAGTCAGAGGACACTAATAAATGGAGAAACATACCATGTTCATGGATTGGAGGAATCAATATAGTGAAAATGAGTCTACTACCTGAAGCAATCTATAGATTCAGTGCAATCCCTATCAAGCTATCAACATTTTTTGTTTTCCACAGAGCTAGAACAAATAATTTCACAATTTGTATGGAAATACAAAAAACCACGAATAACCAAAGCAATCTTGAGAAAGAAGAATGGAACTGGAGGAATCAACCTACCTGACTTCAGGCTCTACTACAAAGCCACAGTCATCAAGACAGCATGGTACTGGCACAAAGACAGACATATAGATCAGTGGAACAAAACAGAAATCCCAGAGATAAATTCAATGCACCTATGGACACCTTATCTTTGACAAAGGAGGCTAGAATATACAATGGATTAAAAATAATCTCTTTAATAACTATTATGCCTGATTTCTGGGAGCCAGCATGAGGAACTCTGCCCATGGCAAAGGTCATGAGGAAGGAGGCTTGGCATATGCAAAGGCGGGGTTGAGCCTCAGGAGACCCCCCTGTTCCAGAGCATCTACCCCCCAAAACCAGAGTCTGCTTGCTTTACTGTGTTATGCTTTCCACCTACTTTTCTGACATTAACAGGGGGCTGTCCCGCACCACCTTTTTCTGGAAAAAGTTAATTTAGAGCTTTTAGATAATAAATCTCCTGGGCATAATATGAGTGTTTCAATCCAAAAACCTGTCTGATGGCTTTCTAGCCTGCCTTCCAGACTCTTACAGCTGCACATGTGATTGTTTACGGCCTCCTGACCACAAGAGGCACAGGAAGCTTAAAACATCCTAGTAATGTAGGGGCTTCTAAGGAGTCAAAATCATTAGAATAGAACTGATTAAGGGTTTCATTTGTTGAGTCAATACTTGCTTCCAAATTTTCATATCTTTTGTTTGTAGATATAGCTGGTATATAGAAAAAACAGGTAGTAGCCCTGGTATTAGCAACATTTGATCTTTGAGTTTAGTATTTTCTTTGTTATAATCTACTGCACCTTTGTTCTACAGGAATGTAAATTTATTTAGTACTTTGAAGGTAATGCAGACTAAGGAAAAAACACTTCAAGGGAAAAACAGTTTTCTGGTTGATAGGCATTTATTTAGGAAAAGAGCCATAAAAATGTTAACAGATCCCCTGACCAGAAGATGATGTAAAACCACCTGGGACCTTTTGTATATGGGAAGGAATGCAAAAGAAAGCCTGGTCTCAATGAGGGTCAGGACTGCTGCCCCTGCATAACTCTGCATATTCCAATATTTCTTTATGTACAACTTGGGATATATAAGCTGCTTTTGAAAATAAAGTTGTGGGTCTTGGGTCTGACACTCATAATTGGCCCTCCATGTCGTTCTTTTCTCCCTTTTCTGGCTGAATTACCATCAGGAACATGGAGGCTCACTGTGTCTACTTATTTGCCCTGGCTTCTAAGACCCACGTGAGAGGGAGCCCAAGGCGGGGCACCCTCCACTATTCAAGCGGGCAGCCTACGTAGATGGTGCAAGTCCCTTGTCTTGAAACTCTATTGGTTCTTCCACGTAAACCAAGTTATTTAGCATCTTTTCTCCACTAATTTTCCTACTACACTATTCCTTCCTAATCTCTCTTTATATTTCTAAATAAATAAGTTTTTCCTTGCCGACTCCATCCCCGCTTTGAGTTCCCTGGATCCACCAGAGCTAGACCCCAGCACCTGATCCTACTCAAACTTTCTGATTTAATTGACAAGCAATGTTACCTAGGCATTGGAATATTTTAAAGTTCCTCATGTGACTGGGGACCATGGATCTAAGCAAACAATGTTAGACTCATCTGGGAGATGCAGCAGCTAACCATACTCAACATGAGGAATGATAAAGATATATTCTGGTTGAAATTTTTTATAAAACTGTAACAGAATTAACATTGGGTTTTCCCAGTTGCTCAGCCGGTAAAGAATCTGCCTGCAATATGGGAGATATAAAAGACAGGGGTGCAATCCCTTGGTCAGGAAGACACCCTGGAGGAGGAAATGACAACCAACTCCAATATTCTTGCCTGAAAAATCCCATGTATAGAGGAGCCTGGTGGGCTACAGTCCAAAGTGTCACACAGCCAGACAGGACTGAGAGATTAGGCTTGCAACAGAATTAACATAATGTGTTGATTAATTAATACAATGATAAGTATCTAAAATATATTAAAATATCAAAAAATGGAAATCATTTACCTGACTTTCAAGAGTTTTGTTCTCTTCCTCTGATTTTGTCTTATCTCTCTCTCTGTCTGTCTTATTATTATTATTTTGGTCTCTTCCACTTTCTCTCTGTGTCTTTTCTCTTTTCATGACAAGATCTAACTGGAATCAGCGGAATCTCTGATTATTTCAAAAATCATCACAGGCTTTAATTTCCTCATTTGCAGAATCAACTCATGCTTTGCTCATAAGTGGAGAAAAGCAAAGGCTTTGTGGATAGACACACCCAAGTTTTATTCTATTGATTGTTGTTCAGTTGCTCAGTCATGTCCGACTCTTTGTGATCCCAAGAACTGCAGCAAGCCAGGCTTCCTGTCCTTCACCATCTCCGGAGTTTGCTCAAACTCATGTCCATCGAATTGGTGATGCCATTCAACCATCTCATCCTCTACGTCCCCTTGTCCTCCTGTCTTCAATCTTTCCCAGCATCAGGGTCTTTTCCACTGAGTCAGTTTTTCCCATCAGGTGGCCAAAGTATTGGAGCTTCAGCTGCATCATCAGTCCTTCCAGTGAATATTCAGGTTTGATTTCCTTTATGATTGAATGATTTGATTTCCTTCCTGTCCAAGGGACTCTCAAGAATCTTCTCTATCTATAGCTTTAGCAATTACATAAGTATGTAGTTTTGAGCAAATTGATTAACCTTATTAAACCTTAAACTTTCTCACCCATCAAGTAAGAATAAATACATTTAACTCATAGAAAAACATGCTAAAGTAAGGAGACTCTAACATGCTTCCCTGATCCACATCTTGGCAGAGACTGGTCTTTTGTCTACTCCCCGTTCTGTCACTTAGTAATGCCATTTAATGTAGTGGCTTACACCTTCCTTTCTTGCCACAGTGTCTATTCCACATAGTTTGCATGAGATGGTTGGACACATCATTGACTCAATGAACATGAGTTTGAGTAGCCTACGGGAGTTGATGCTGGACAGGGAAGCCTGGCGTGCTGCAGTCCATGGAGTCACAAAGAGTTGGACTCAGTTGAGTGACTGAAATTAATTGAACTTAACCATCAGACTTATTTTACTGTCTCTAAATGTGCCTAATTCATTAGATTTTTTCATTTGCATGTGTTTCTTGTGCAAATAGAGAAATACGATGTTTATTATTATTATTTAAAAAAAAAAATTCTAGTCCTCTCCAACCTCATCCCTGTCCTCATTCTTTTCATCCACATTGAAAACAAAATACCTCATCAGTTCAGTTCAGTACAGTCGTCAGTCGTGTCTGACTCTTCGCAACCTCATGAATCACAGCATGCCAGGCCTCCCTGCCCATCACCAACTCCCAGAGTTTACTCAGACTCATGTTCATCAAGTTGGTGATGCCATCCAGCCATCTATCCTCTGTCGTCCCCTTTTCCTTCTGCCTCCAATCCCTCCTAGAATCAGGGTCTTTTCTGATGAGTCAGCTCTTCGCGTGAGATGGCCAGAGTATTGGAGTTTCAGCTTCAACATCAGTCCTTCCAATGAACACCTAGGAATGAGCTTTAGAATGGACTGGTTGGATCTCCTTGCAGTACAAGGGACTCTCAAGAGTCTTCACCAAAGACACAGTTCAAAAGCACCAGTTCTTTGGCACTCAGCCTTCTTCACAGTCCAAATCTCACATCCATTCATGACTACTGGAAAAACTATAGCCTTGACCAGACAGACCTTTGTTGGCAAAGTCATGTCTCTGCTTTTGAATATGCTGTCTAGGTTTGTCAATACTTTTCTTCCAAGGAGTAAGCATCTTTTAACTTCATGGCTGCAGTCACCATCTGCAGTGATTTTGGAGCTCCAAAAAACAAAGTCTGCCACTGTTTCCACTGTGTCCCCATGTATTCCCCATGAAGTGATGGGACAAGATGCCATGATCTTCGTTTTCTTAATATTGAGCTTTAAGCCAACTTTTTCACTCTCCACTTTCACTTTCAATCCTCTTCACTTTCTGCCATAAGGGTGGTGTAATCCCCATATCTCAGGTTATTGATATTTCTCCCAGCAATCTTGATTCCAGCTTTTGCTTCCTCCAGCCCAGTGTTTCTCATGATGTATTCTGCATAGAAGTTAAATAAGCAGGTTGGCAATATACATCCTTGATGTATTTCTTTTCCTATTTGGAACCAATCTACTGTTCCATGTCCAGTTCTAACTGTTGCTTCATGACCTGTATATAGGTTTCTCAAGAGGCAGGTTAGGTGGTCTGGTATTCCCATCTCATTCAAAATATTCCACAGTTTATTGTGATCCACACAGTCAAAGGCTTTGACATAGTCAATAAAGCACAAATAGATGCTTTTCTGGAACACTCTTGCTTTTTCAATGATCCAGTGGATGTTGGCAATTTGATCTCTGGTTCCTCTGCCTTTTCTAAAATCAGCTTGAACATCTGGAGGTTCACAGTTTATGTATTGCTGAAGCCTGGCTTGGAGAATTTTGAGCATGTGAAATGAATACAATTGTGTGTTAGTTTGAGCATTCTTTGGCATTGCCTTTCTTTCGGATTGAAATGAAAACTGATCTTTTCCACTCCTGTGGTCACTGCTTAGTTTTCCAAATTTGCTGGCATATTGAGTGCAGCACTTTCACAGCATCTTTTCTTTTCTTTTCTTTTTTTTTTAGGATTTAAAATAGCTCAACTGGGATTCCATCACCTCAACTAGCTTTGTTCATATTGATACTTTCTAAAGCCCACTTGATCTCACGTTCCAGGATGTCTGGCTCTAGGTGAGTGATCATACCATCATGATTATCTGGGTCCTGAAGATCTTCTTTGTACAGTACTTCTGTGTATTTTTGCCACCTCAATATCTTCTTCTGTTAGGTCCATACCATTTCTTTCCTTTATTGAGCTCATCTTTGTATGTAATGCTCCCTTGGTATCTCTAATTTTCTTGACGAAATCTCTAGTCTTTCCCATTCTATTGTTTTTCTCTATTTCTTTGCATTGATCCCTGAGGAAGGCTTTCTTACCTCTCCTTGCTATTCTTTGGAACTCTGCATTCAGATGCTTATATCTTTCCTTTTCTCCTTTGCTTTTTGCTGCTCTTCTTCTCACAGCTATTTGTAAGACCTCCTCAGATGGTCATTTTGCTTTTTTGCATTTACTTTTCTTGAGGAGCTACCCTTCGCCTGAGGTCAGGGGAGGCAGCTGAGAGGAGCAACCGCATGTCCAAGGATCAGCCGCTGCACAGGCACAAGAGGGCTAAGAGGAGCTACTACACGTTTGATGTCAGGAAGGGTGGCTGTGAGGAGATACCTCTCATCCAAGGTAAGGAGCAGTGGCTGTGCTTTGCTGGAGCAGCCAGGAAGAGATACTCCACATCCAAAGTAAGAGAAACCCAAGTAAGATGGTAGGTATTGTGAGAGGGCATCAGAGGGCAGACACATTGCAACAATAATCATAGAAAACTAGCCAATCTGATCATATGAGTCACTGTCTTGTCTAATTCAGTGAAACTAAGCCATGCCCTGTGGTGCCACCCAAGATGGATGGGTCATGGTGGAGAGGTTTGACAGAATGTGGTCCACTGGAGAAGGGAATGGCAAAGCACTTCAATATTCTTGCCTTGAAAACCCCATGAACAGTATGAAAAGGCAAAATAATAGGATACTGAGAGAGGAACTACCCAGGTGGGTAGGTGCCCAATATGCTACTGGAGATCAGTGGAGAAATAACTCCAGAAAGACTAAAGGGATGGAGCCAAAACAAAAACAATACCCAGATGTGGATGTGACTGGTGATAGAAGCAAGGTCTGATGCCATAAAGAGCAGTATTTCATAGGAACTTGGAAAGTTAGGTCCATGAATCAAGGCAAATTGGAAATGGTCAAACAGGAGATGGTAAGAGTGAACATCAACATTCTAGGAATCAGCAAACTAAAATGGACTGGAATGGGTGAATTTAACTCGAATGACCATTATATTTACTACTGTGGACAGGAATCCCTTAGGAGTAGCCATCATGGTCAACAAAAAAAGTCCAAAATGCAGTACTTGAATGCAATTTCAAAAACGACAGAATGATCTCTGTTCATTTCCAAGGCAAACCATTCAATATCACAGTAATCCAAGCCTATGCCCCAATCAGTAACACTGAAGAAGCTGTAGTTGAATGGTTCTATGAAGACCTACAAGACCTTTTAGAACTAACACCCAAAAAAGATGTCCTTTTCATTACAGGGGACTGGAATGTAAAAGTAGGAAGTCAAGAAACACCTGGAGTAACAGGCAAATTTGGCCTTGGAGTATGGAATGAAGCAGGGCAAAAACTAGTATAGTTTTGCCAAGAGAATGCACTGGTCATAGCAAACATCCTCTTCCAACATCACAAAAGAACACTCTACACATAGACATCACCAAATGGTTGACTCCAAAATCAGATTATATACTCTGCAGCCAAAGACGGAGAAGCTTCATACAGTCAGCAAAAAGAAGACTAGGAGCTTACTGTTGCTCAGATCATGAACTCCTTATTACCAAATTCAGATTTTAATTGAAGAAAGTAGGGAAAACAGCTAGACCATTCAGGTATGACCTAAATCAAATCCCTTATGATTATACAGTGGAAGTGAAAAATAGATTTAAGGGACTAGATCTAATAGACAGAGTGCCTGATGAACTATGGATGGAGGCTCATAACATTGTATAGGAGATAGGGATCAAGACCATCCACAAGAAAAAGAAATGAAAAAAAAATGGCTTTCTAAGGAGGCCTTAGAAATAGCTGTTAAAAGAAGTGAAGTGAAAAGCAAAGGAGAAAAGGAAAGATATAAGCATCTGAATGCAGAGTTCCAAAATACCTCATAGAATCTACATCATTAATTAGTGAAATAAATGAGAAGCATAATTTACAGTCAAGCTTTCTGAAAAACAGTAAGATTCTCATTAATGGCATCATTTTTCCAGCTGGTCTCAATGATGAGGATTTAAGCAACCAAAAGCACTGAGGGGTTCTCTGAGTGTTGCGTTGTGGGAAAGTGGAAATATGTCAAAGTCCATAGAAATTTATTTTTTTTCTAAAGTTAAGCTCACAGAGCATCAGTAACCTGATCTTGAACATGACTTTTTCTTGATGTTACATGACAATGAGACTGGGTAAAAATCCTCACCACGGCCCTTCAGCAAAAACTTGATGCCCTAAAGCATGAGATTTGATCACCCTATCTTAGCACAAGACTTCAAATGATTGTTAAACTTTAGAATTCTTTAAAATCCAGGTACTATGCTTAACTGGAAGGAGATAGGGAATTTCAACAGCTGATATACAAAGTTATCTAGGGACATTTACCCTTCTTTCATTCCAAAGATTTTAGGGGTATTTACTCATCTTTCATTGCAAAACATCTTGATTCAAGTTTTTTATTTGAAATTTATGGGTAAAATTGATTTTTTTCCCCCAGCTCCTTCACCAATATAATTGGTATTTCAATTGCAAAATGTATTACCAAATTGTTTCTTTTCTGGACACTGGAATCTGTAGGTGCTTCTCTGGTCTTTCTTTCTATTTACTCAAATTTTGCTCAGACTTAAAACCCCATTCCAAACACCACTGTGATACTCTCTCTCATTTAGCAGTTCTTACTGATCTCTCTTAAATCATTTTCAGTGAGGATGTGCTGCACCACAGCAATTGAACAATTTTAATTATATGATATTTTGTGCTCTGCCATTTCTTATTTTCTACAGTGCATGTGTTTTAAGCTCATGGGTCAGCGTTGATTGGAAGCTTCTGAATGAAGCTTTTCTCAACATGCATCCTCTACAATTCTGTATTTATAGAAGGCCCTCATGAATTTATGCTTATTCTTATTTTTTGACCTTCAGTGACTTTGGTTTTAAAGAGGAGAGGAATGGAAATATTTTAAGATAGAAAAGTTGGCCTACAGAACAAAGAGTAAATTTAATAAAATCTTGGATTATTTGCATGTACATTTACTCTATGACTTTCTGTGGCATTTGAAAAACTTATCCTAGTTCTCTCTCCCTTGCGTTTTTCTAAGTCCCCGTTCTCTGTTGTTACTTGGTATGTGCTTTGGGAATGCAAATTATTTTTTTTTTAAGATTAGACCAAAGCAAAACATAATTAGAAAAGGAGATCAAAGATGCATCCTCTAATATGTCTCAAGGCCAAATATGAATGATTTCTGAATGATCTGCTATTTTATTAAATCATGTCACACAGATAATCAAAAGTTATGCTACCACATTTAATCATGCATTTTGAGATGGATAGTGTGAATTTATCAAAAATAATAATTATCTTTAGCATTGCAAGTGGACTCTTTGGCTTGGCAAGCTAAAACTTAGTCTGAAAGCTAAAGAGCATGGTGATACTTTAAAAAGACATAAACAGAAATGAAAATGAAAAGCAATAAAAAGCAAAGCATGGACTAGAATCACATGATCTCTCGAAGCCCTTGGAAGCTCTCTAGATTAGCAAGAGGTGGAAGTACCCCTTGTAATAGCAGGAAGGAAAGACTATTCTGCATAATTGTTTGCCTAACCTGGCATTCCTACTTTCATGATAAAATATTTGCTAAAATTGTGAAGTCTAATGAAAGTAAGCACAGTATTTTGCCTTAAAGAAAAATAAAATATAGTGGCACATCTATTGTACTCTTCGTATATGTGAGAGATTATAAAAAATAGGAGTAGGAAGACTCTCTCTGCCTTTTAATATATGATAGATGGAAGCAAGCAAACAAGTAAAACCAAACAATAAAGGCAAAGAGAATATTTTATGTTAGACAGTACCTCAAAAATATATTAATCCAATTCTCCTTATTATGATGAATAAACAAGCTGCCTGAAGGAGGTGAAGTAACTTAGCTACCTAAGTTGACACCTAGTTGACATGCTCTGGTCAACCTGGTCAAACATTTTAAAAACAGAAAACAACTAATTCTCAACTTATCATTTTTTTCACTACATCATCATACAAAAGAGGGACTCTGATAAAAGTTCTGAAGATTGTGGGATGTATTTTCAAAAAGAATTGCAGATGTGCATTTTTAAAAAAGCTTTGTAAAAAGTGTAGATATATACCAAATGTGCTGTGTGCTATGCTAGGCACTTCGGTCATGTCCAACTCTTTGCAACCCTATGGATCATAGCCTGCCAGGCTCCTCTGCCAAAGGGATTCTCCAGACAAGAATACTAGAGTGGGTTGCCATGCCCTACTCCAGGAGACTTTCCAGGCCCAGGGACTGAACCTGTGTTTTTTATGTCTCCTGAATTGGCAGGTGGGCTCTTTACCACTAACACCAGGTGGGAAGCCCATCTACTGAATAGGCTGGTTCAATTGCAGGGTTATTTGAGGAAGAAAAATCAATTAGATGATGTTAACATGTCCCAGAAAGGAGTTTCTGTGATAACTTTTTTGGAAGCAGGTCAATCAAAGTTTCACAGACTTCACAAATGGTCATAGATGCTCTTCTGAGGTAAATAATATCTCTTTGCTCCTAGAAAAATGCAAATAAAAGCTCCTTGCTTCCCAAGAAGTGAGGGTGACTAGACTTAAATGTTCAGGACCCCAACCAGCTGAATAACCCAATTTTGTGACCCATTAATGTGAAACCTTAGAAAATGACTTGGATCTCAAATATGAGACTGCTGATGCTGGGGCAAAATATAGTTATAGAACTCCACCATCCTGGGATTTCAGGAATCAATTCCGTTACTTTTCCATCCCAGCAATTTGGGAAAGTTGAGTTACTATTAGTTTCATTTCATAATTCATTAGTTTGATTGACTGTCACCAAGCTGACTATCTGGAGACAAATGAAAGGTACATAAATAACAATCATATTTTTACAAGATGGGAAAATAAAAATCTATTTTGGAAAATACAATGGTAATAAACTGCTCTAGAAGCTGTGTAAATGAAAGGGAACCCATCCATGCTTCACTTTGTCATAAATCCAAGTAAAATGGCTTCTTTAGAAATACAAGATTCCAACTGGCTACGTGTTTTATCTTGGCAATTTCTGTAAGTGTGTGAAAATCTATCTAAAATACATATAAGTTATGTATATACATATATACATATATGTAAATATACACAACTATATACTTTGAAATGTTTCTATGAGGTGAATATATGTTAGTGGAAAATCCTTCTCCAGTGTGATTTTTTGTCTGAATTCTAAAGCAGAGGGAACTGCAAAATTCACTGCTCCATCACTGCACTCTCCATAATACCAACCAGATTACAGAATCTCATGCATATTCAACTGGTAAATGAGATCACCATCTTTTTTTTTTCTTTAAAACTTTCTAATTGTTTCTAATACACTTCAAATTGCATCCACACTTACTGTCATCACAAGGCAATTTTTCATCTGACCATGCATGCTTACCTTATTTCAAACCATTATGTCCTTTTACCCCTCCTCCAGTCTATTAAACTTTATTTTATTTATTTTATTATTGAGCACCACAAGAACTTGTCCTCACCTTAGGCCTTTCATACTCACTTGTCTCTGCCTGAAGCCCTGAAACTCTAGGGATTTTATGTCTATCTCTTTCCTGTCAGTTCCTCAGAAGGACGATATTTGACTGTCTAATCTAAAAGAGCTCCATTCATTCCAGTCAGTTGCTGTTTAGTCCCTAAGTCATGTCTAACTCTTTGTGATCCATGGACTGCAGCACTCCAGGCTTCCCTGTCCTTCATTATATCCCAGAGTTTGCTCAAACTCATGTCCGTTGAGTTGGTGATGCCATCCAACCATCTCATTCTATATCACCCCCTTCTCCACATGTCCAGAATCTTTCTCAGAATCTTGCATCAGGTGACCAAAGTATTGGAACTTCAGTTTCAGCATAAGTCCTTCCAATGAATACTCACGGCTGATTTCCCTTAGGATTGACTGGTTTGATCTCCTTGATTTCCAAAGAAACCTCAGTAATCTTCTCCAGCACCACAGTTCAAAAAATGATTCTTTTGTGACTCAGAGTAAGCACCAGATCAACATGAAATAAATTCATTTATTTAAATGAAAAAACAAATACCCCTATTGAAATAGGGGTCTAAGAAGACAAGAGAGAAAATATCTAAACTCTATAACATCACAGTTAAACTGGACCTTCTCTCTCTCTACTTGAGGAGAGGTGGTGAGGATTGAGCATCTTTCTTTACCACAAGGAAGAGAATTACAAGATTTAGGAAAATGAGGATCGATGAATCCAATGCTTTCCAACTGAGACCTTCTTACTCTTTACTGGACTCTGGAAGATGCAGCCTACATAATTCACTTTCCTGTCCACATGATTGTGCTTAAATTAGCATGAGATAAGGTAGAGAAATCTAAGAATTTATCAATACCCCTATTGCTTCTGACTTGCCAACATTTTGAGAATCAAGTGAACTCTCAATCCTCATACCTTCATTTCATTTCAGTTCAGTTGCTCTATCATGTCCAACTCTTTGCAACCCCATGTACCACACCAGGCCTCCCTGTCCATCACCAACTCCCTGAGTTTACCCAAACTCATGTCCATTGAGTTGATGATGCCATCCAACCATCTCATCCTCTGTCATCTGCTTTTCCTCCTGCCCTCAATCTTTCCCAGCATCAGGGTCTTTTCAAATGACTCAGCTCTCTGCATCAGGTGGCCAAAGTATTGGAATTTCAGCTTCAACATCAGTCCTTTCAATGAACACCTAGGACTGATCTCCTTTAGGATGGACTGGTTGGATCTCCTTGCAGTCCAAGGGACTCTCAAGAGTCTTCTCCAACACCATAATTCAAAAGCATCAATTCTTTGGCACTCAGCTTTCTTCACAGTCCAACTCTCACATCCATACATAACTGCTGGAAAAGCCATAACCTTGACTAGATGGGCCTGTGTTGGCAAAGTAATGTCTTTGCTTTTTAATATACTATCTATCTTGGCCATAACATTCCTTCTAAGGCATAAGCATCTTTTAATTTCATGATGCAGTCTCCATCTGCAGTGATTTTGGAGACAAGACAAGATAATGTCAGCTACTGTTTCCACTGTTTCTCCAGTCTATTTTCCATGAAGTGATGGGACCAGATGCCATGATCTTAGTTTTCTGAATGTTGAGATTTAAGCAAACTTTTTCAGTCTCCTCTTTCATTTTCATTAAGAGGCTTTTTATTTCCTTTTCACTTTCTCCCATAAGGGTGGTGTCATCTGCATATCTGAGGTTATTGATATTTCTCCTGGCAATCTTGATTCCAGCTTGTGTTTCTCCAGTCCAGTGTTTCTCATGATGTACTCTGCATATAGGAGACACAATATGAATTCTGTCTTTGCTAACACTGTAGTATCAAGAGATGCCTTTGCTCAAGTCACCAGTCTCCATGTGTACTCACCTCTTGGTGGAAACCATGGTGGGTTAGTGGCAGGTGACTCAGTTATAAATTAATATTTCTTAAAACCTCTTATGTTTCCAGCAATATGTTGACTTCTATATGCTTTAAAAAGAAAAGTAACTATCATGGCACTGATTCTACCTCAAGTAACTAAATGATACTGTGAGGAAACAGGCTTAGAGGACACAGTCAAATGACTGCACAGCAAAATTGAGTGCTGTACAGATTTAGTCCATCCCTCCATGCTGTTTTCAGGGTCTGACTCTTAACTGGATCGACACTGAGTCAGGATATTAGACTGTTGATTTTATTTTAAATTGTGTGTGTGCATATGCATGTGTATGTATGTGTGTATACATGTGTATATGTGATATAAGATGGTTTGAATTCCAACTATGGATCTGTAGCACAAGGCAAAGAAGGTTAAACTTGTCTGGAGCCAAAAATCATTAATTTTCTAAGCTCACTCATAAATGGTCTTCAGTAAATCACTCTGGTCCTCTGGCCAACTCTAATCTAAAATATATCTGAGTTTAATTATGAAGTGACTAAGAAAATCACTCAGAAACAAAAATCTTTCATAAATAAAATATAAAACAATAATTTGTGATGAATCCACAGTGAGGTTAATGTGGCCTGAAAGAGTCATATGCTGTTTAATTTTGGAGGTGAGACTAAAACTGGTTTCTGAAAGATTCTTAGCCTTTTCATGGTTGAAAATGAGAGAAGATACCAACTGAGGGAGTGAGAATGATGAACATGCTTTTAATGGTGACATAATGATATTCCTCTTTGAAAATTTCCTTAGACTATTTATTCATTTAACATATATGAAATCCCTTCTGTACATTAGTGGAATATCAAGGAAGGCAATGGGAAATTGAGTACAGACTTCAAGGTCAGGATTCTGATATTTCCTGGCATTTTTGCTAACTTTATGGCCTTGGCTATGCTACTTCATTTCTCTGAATCTCATTTCTTTTTTCTATAAAATGGGCATTATAATGCCTACCTCGCAGAATTACTCTAGGGGTTAGGTAACATGAATGATATTGCCTACCTAGCCCAGTTTTGACATATTCTATAAATCTTAGGCACTTTCCTTCACCCTGAGGTGGAAAGGAGATTGGTTGTCTCCTAGGTCCAAAGTGTAGCTAATAAAGCTGTCATTACTCTGTCAAGTTAAGGAGCTGTGATGTTGTGATAAGATTCTTCATTGATTGTTATTTGCCCCTGTTAGTCACTGCTAAAGTCCCATTTCTCAGAATTCAGTCTCAGGGCTTCCCTGACAGCTCAGTTGGTATAGAATCCAAATGCAATGCAGGAGACCCCAGTACAATTCCTGTGTTGGGAAGATCTGCTGGAGAAGGATTGG
This sequence comes from Madoqua kirkii, assembly GCA_006408675.1. Lineage (NCBI taxonomy): Eukaryota > Metazoa > Chordata > Mammalia > Artiodactyla > Bovidae > Madoqua > Madoqua kirkii. Next base: position 36,439 of record SJYC01122130.1, read on the forward strand.
CTACCCACTCCAGTGTTCTTGGGCTTCTCTTTTGGCTCAGCTGGTAACGAATCTGCCCACAATGTGAGAGACCTGGATTCCATCCTTGGGTTAGGAAGATCCACTGGAAAAGGGAGTGGCTGCCCACTCCAGTATTCTGGCCTGGATAATTCCATGGACTGTATAGGCCATGGGGTCAGAAACAGCTGGATACAACTGAATGACTTTCACTTTCACATTCAATTTACCAAAGTTTTAGTGAACATTGCTCTGGTCCAAGTTGTATGTTCACGGAGGAGTGACTAGCTTCCTCAACATCAAGAAAAATCTTTTTTAATAGAAGAAAACCATTGCAAATTAACATAGAAAGTCAGCAATGAGGAAATTAGAATATAACCAAGTTTTTAAGGGAGTTGTACAGACTAAAAGGAGAGGGAGGGAAATTCATAATGAACTTAGGTCTCAAACTGGTATGTGAAGTATAAACAGCAAATTAATATGCAAGCGAGAGAAGAAGACAGTATATAAGCTGATGGTAAGGCTGCAAGGGGATGCAAATGAGCATTCCAAATCATGGGAAGTGAGCAACTAAACCTGACTACAGGGTGAGGAGGAGGAGAATGAGAGAGAAGCTGGAAAAGTAAACTTAGGGTGAGATTTTAGAACTCTTTAAAGGTCAGGTGGGTGAGTTTGGAATTTAACTTCTACATGAAATATAACTAACTTCACTTTGCAGATGAGGAAGGGGGTTTGGAGTCAGCAAGTCTCCAGTGGTCAGTTTTAATGATGTTTCCAATCACCCCAGTGAAATGCACACGGTCCAGGACTATAAAGCTCTCCCATGTAGTTCAGAAATAACATCTCCACCAGCGTACATTTAAAATATGATTTGATTTTTTCAGATATTTTATTTAGACACAACTTACATTCTTTGTTAAAAAAAGAAAGAAAGAAAGAAAGAAAGAAAGAAAGAAAGAAAGATGGATCCCTCTGTAATAGAAAAAGGATATCCAGAAAACAAAAACACTAATCAAGTCCATGTAACTCCATTCGATGCTCTTATCCTCAGGATAGTGAAAATCTGATGGATTAAAATAGCATAATAGACTTACTGCTTTTACAAAACACTATGGGATGTTTCTAGGGAGAAAATCAGCAATTTTGAATTCTGGTGAGCAGCAAATATTGTTTGGGCAGACTTTTTAATATTTCTGGTCTTCAGAAACCTAATCTGTTCCCATTTGGGGGCGACAGTGACCTTAAATCAGCTATTCACAATCTGTTGGCAAGTGAAATCAAAATATATGCTTAGACAACCTTTTTTGCACATCTTCATAGAGGGGGAAAAATAATAAAAAGGAGTTCTCGGCTCAGAATATAAACTATGCTGACAATTACACTTGGCCTGCCTAGACATTTCCTGTGCTAAACTCCACGAAGAGAGTAATGCAAAGCTGCCTTGCACATGGAGAAAAATCAATTTCATAAGAGATATATCTTCATGTGTCATGATCCAGTGTATGATTGTGGCCTTTGATGTCTATTTAGCTGGCAGCAAATTTACAGCCATAACTTTTAATTCCCAGCGATGAATGCAGCAAAAATAACTTAACAGTTAAATAGGAACCTTGTGCTCATTGGGTGACTGTAATCAACTGCCAGGAATGACCTTGAAATTGGACATTCCTCTCTGCTTAAGCGCCATTAGCAATATTTTTCAGAAAGCAAACCATTTAGCTGGCTGGCCAAAAAAAAAAAAAAAATACCGATAAAAATCTATTCTTGGCTACTCTCTAAATTGCATTGCACTATCTGTTCACCAGCTGAGGGTGAAGAGCATTGTATATTAAAAGATTTTCATTATGTAATAATGTGAATACCAGCAGCAGTAATTATAAAATCAATAATTCGTAATAAATATGTCCTCCTCATATAATTACTAAATGATTGCAAAACCAATATTATGCACTAGTTAGAAAGGAAAAGGTTGCTGTTAAAGACTTTCTATATTACACATTATTGTTCAAATCTTAAACACCCTTGGTCAAATGAAGCAAAGCTTCATCCTCATCAGAATAAAACTAAATGCTATTTCTTTTCAAGCTACTAAAAAGTATTTGATCCATGGTGAAACTAATTATTAGATTAAAACACTTGCCTTCAATATGACTATGTATGGTCCCTCTACTGCTCCCTTTGATTTGAATTGCATCCTGTTGTGATTTTTACCTCAGTGAAGGTATGTATAGGTACCATCATTCATTTGCTTCAGGAATTCATCTAGTTGCCATGTCTCATGTCTTTTAATGAAGCCCAACTCATAGAGAAAAGTTTGTTAATCTTATATTTCAATTTGCCACAAGAAGGAGCCTGTTCCTACTGGGAGAAAGTCACCAAGTTCCCTTTTTCTGAAGATTAGGTGTGTTTTGGTCTTTGCATTATTTCTGAGCTGTCCACAACCATCTGTGGTTGCTAAGGGGTCATGGCTATTTACTTCTGGTCCTAGCAACATGCTGGAGTCAGCAACACCACTCTGATTGAAACTCAGCACCTTTGGCATCAGAAGACTTAGAAGTTGGTCCCCTAACTCTTGCATTCTCCCCATAATTCCTCAAGGAATAGTTAATATGCATATTTGTTAAGCTCCTATTGTGCGTATAGCCAGCCCTGTGTTGAAAAACAGGAGGAAACAAAAAAGAGAGAGAGAGAAACAAGCTTCAGGCAATTTATATTATTAGAGTCATTAAGTATTTTGGAAAAATTCTAGGAAATTATATTTTATGTCACAAAATTAAAAAGTTATGTGTCACAAAGACTGTAATAGTCTTGACTCATGAAAATAATAGTAATAAGCTTGCCTGATGAAAACCCTCATGCATGACCACATGATACAGAAAAATCTGATTGGTATATAGCAACCTAATGTCAAGATCAAAATGAACACTGAGGCCTACAACCATGACAATTCAAATACCAACTCCATATTTCTAGGGCTTATTTCTCTGGCCACTCAACCCCCAAACCTGGTAGTTCACATTCCTGAGCTGCTCAAATACCTGCTTAGCATTTTGCTCTTTTTACTTTACATATTGTATTAAAGCTCTCCAGAGAAATAGAATAAATAGAATTCATGTGCTTGTGTGGTGGTGGTGTGTGTGTGAGACAGAGCAAGAATGTGTACAAAGAAAGACAGCTAGAGAGAAAAAGAGAGGTTTCTTTTAAGAAATGAGCTCATCGCATCATAGAAGCCAGTACTATAAAATCTACAAGGTAGGCAGGTAGGCTGGAGATCCAGAAAAGAGCTGATATTACAGTTCAAGCATAAAAGCAGCCTGGAGGCAAAAGTTTGCTTCTTGTGGGACCTCAGTCTGTTTTTGCTTCAAGCCTTCAACTGGATAAGGCGCACCCATATTACGGAGGACAATTTGCTTTACTCAGACACTACTGATTTAAATATTGCTCTCATATAAAGAATACTTTAGGGAAACAACCAAACTAGTGTTTGACCAAATATTTGGGTACCGTGGTCTAGCTGAGTTGGCACATAAAATTAAACATTACACCATCTTAACTCCACAGCAAAGAATCCATCAATTGAAAAAAAGAATTTTGATACCAACTCTTGTCTGAACTCCATTTTTTATGTAATAATATATAGAGCTAGCTTCTTGCAGTTGCACATACTTGACACAGTGTGGGGCTCATCTATTTTTTTTTTTTCCAGTAAATGTGTATCATGAGGTAATTCTTAAGGAGAATTCCCATTTATAACTAGTCTTAAAACATAAATTGTTTACAAATATAACACACATGACTACTGACTATAAAGCAACATGAATTTATTATTTTTTATTTTTTTTGGTGTCTAATAGAAGCAGAGAGGTGATCATAGCAAGTCACATGTTTCTGACTTTTCTGCTTGGTCTGGCACAAATATTTACAATGAAAATAAGTATATGATGTTTCACAACATCAAAAACTTAATGACTAGACAATTTTATGAAAGAATATTGATAAAGATTATTAACAGCTATTTGGTGTTAGCTTTTTGAAGTAAACTAACTAGTTTTAAATATTTGTAAGCTTTGGTCTACTAATTCTATTTCTAATAATTTGGCCTATAAAAATACTTATACACTTGTCCAAATATGCAGGTGTTCAGTGTGTGTGTGTGTGTGTGTGTGTGTGTGTGTGTTTCTGGAACTCTCTTACTCTCTCAATGATCCTTCAGATGCTGGCAGTTTGATCTCTTCCTTTTCTAAATCCAGTTTGAACATCTGGAAGCTCATGATTCACGTATTGTTGAAACATGGTTTGGAGAATTTTGAGCGTTACTTTGCTAATGTGTTAGATGAGGGCTATTGTCAATAGTTTGAATATTCTTTGGCAATGCCTTTCTTTGGAATTGACATGAAAACTGACCTTTTCCAGTCCAGTGACCACTGCTGAGTTTTTCAAATTTGCTGGTATATTGAGTGCAGCACCTTCATAGCATCATCTTTTAAGATTTGAAATAGCTCAGCTGGAATTCCATCACCATCACTAGCTTTGTTTGTAGTGAAGCTTCCTAAGGCCTACTTGACTTTGGACTGTAGAATGTCTGCCTCTAGTGAGTGATCACACCATCATGGTTATCTGGGTCATGAAGATCTGTTTTGTATAAATCTTCTGTGTATTTTTGCCATCTCTTCTTAATATCTTCTGCTTCTGTTAAGTCCATAGACTTTCTGTTCTTTATTGTGCCCATTTTGCATGAAAAGTTCCCTTGATATCTCTAATTTTCTTGAAGAGATCTCTAGTCTTTCCCATTCTATTGTTTTCCTCTATTTCTTTACATTGATTACTGAAGAAGGTTTTCATATCTCTCCTTGCTGTTCAGATGTGTATAAGAGACGAGTATAGAATAACTATTAAGAAGTGTAAGAAAAAGATATGCATCATCAATGGGAAAGATCTTCAAGATATATTTATAAGCAAAAAAAAAAGTCATAGAATAACATATGGGATATGATTCCTTCTATTTTAAAAAGAAAGATATATGCATATTTGTGCATATATGTGAAAAAATACTCAAAAGACTATCAGAAGAAACATTGAACTCCGTCACAAGGAAGAGAAGCACAAGCATACAGAGTGCAGTAAAAGGAATATATTTTGCTTTCAATTATGTGCTTCTATTTCTTTTTTCAGTCATTTAAAATTATGCATACCTGTAGTCTATTCAATTTCCTTGCTGTATACTATATAACACCTCATTTAACAAATATATACAAGTATGTTCTTTTGTTTTTTCTTCTTTTTTTTTTTTTTCCAAGTATGTTCTTTGTTACATCTATACATGGCTACTGGGAAAACCATAGCTTTGACTAGATGGGCCTTTGTTGACAAAGTAATGTCCCTGCTCTTTAATATGCTGTCTGGTTTTGGCCTTAGCTTTTCTTCCAAAGAGCAAACGTCTTTTAATTTCGTGATTGTAGTCGCCATCTGCAGTGATTTTGGAGCCCCTCCCCCAAATAAAGTCTATCACTATTTCCATTATTACCCCATTTATTTGCCATAAAGTGATGGGACCAGATGACTTGATCTTTGTTTTTTGAGTATTTAATTTTCAGCCAATGTTTTCACTCTCCTTTTTCACTTTCATTAAGAGCCTCTTTAGTTTTTCTTTGTTTTCTGCCATAAGGGTAGTGTCATCAACATATCTGAGGCTACTGATATTTCTCCTGGCAGTCTTGATTCAGTTTGTGCTTCATTCAGCCCGGCATTTCTCATGAGATACTTTACATATAAGTTAAGTGAACAGGGTGACAATATACAGCCTCCACATACTCCTTTCCCGATTTGGAACCAGTCTGTTAGTTCCATGTCCAGTTCTAATTGTTGCTTATTCACTTGCACACAGATTTCTGAGGAAGCAGGTAAGATGGTCTGATATTCCCACCTCTTGAAGAATTTTCCACAGTTTGTTGTGATCCACACAGTCAAAAGCTTTGGCATAGTCAATAAAGTGTGTGTGTGTGTGTGTGTGTGTGTGTGTGTGTGTGTGTGTGTTTCTGGATCTCTCTTACTCTCTCAATGATCCTTCAGATGCTGGCAGTTTGATCTCTTCCTTTTCTAAATCCAGTTTGAACATCTGGAAGCTCATGATTCACGTATTGTTGAAACATGGTTTGGAGAATTTTGAGCGTTACTTTGCTAATGTGTTAGATGAGGGCTATTGTCAATAGTTTGAATATTCTTTGGCAATGCCTTTCTTTGGAATTGACATGAAAACTGACCTTTTCCAGTCCAGTGACCACTGCTGAGTTTTTCAAATTTGCTGGTATATTGAGTGCAGCACCTTCATAGCATCATCTTTTAAGATTTGAAATAGCTCAGCTGGAATTCCATCACCATCACTAGCTTTGTTTGTAGTGAAGCTTCCTAAGGCCTACTTGACTTTGGACTGTAGAATGTCTGCCTCTAGTGAGTGATCACACCATCATGGTTATCTGGGTCATGAAGATCTGTTTTGTATAAATCTTCTGTGTATTTTTGCCATCTCTTCTTAATATCTTCTGCTTCTGTTAAGTCCATAGACTTTCTGTTCTTTATTGTGCCCATTTTGCATGAAAAGTTCCCTTGATATCTCTAATTTTCTTGAAGAGATCTCTAGTCTTTCCCATTCTATTGTTTTCCTCTATTTCTTTACATTGATTACTGAAGAAGGTTTTCATATCTCTCCTTGCTGTTCTTTGGATCTGTGGATTCTTAGGGGTATACTTTCTTTTATCCTTTGCCTTTTGCTTCTCTTCTTTTCATAGCTGTTTTAAGGCCTCCTCAGACAACCATTTTGCCTTTTTGCATTTCTTTTTCTTGGGGATGTTCTTGCTCCTTGTCTCCCGTACAATGTCATGAACCTCCATCTATAGTTCTTCAGACATTCTCCCTATCAGATCTAATCCCTTGAATCTATTTGTCACTTCTACTGTATAGTCATAAGGGATTTGATTAAGGTCATACCTGAATGGTCTAGTGGTTTTCCCTGTTTTCTTCACCTTAAGTCTGAATCTGGCAATAAGGAGTTCATGATCAGAACCATAGTCAGCTCCCAGTCTTGTTTTTGCTGACTGTATAGAGCTTCTCCATCTTTGGCTGCAAAGAATATAATCAATCTGATTTTGGTGTTGACCATCTGGTGATGTCCATGTGTAGAGTCTTCTCTTGTGTTGTTGGAAGAGGGTGTTTGCTATGACCAGTACATTCTCTTGGTAAAACTGTTAGCCTTTGCCCTGCTTCATTCTGTATTCCAAGGCCAAATTTACCTTTTACACCAGGTATTTCTTGACTTCCTATTTTTGCATTCCAGTCCCCTGTAATGAAAAGGACATCTTTTCTGGGTGTTAGTTCTAGAGGGTTTTGTAGGTCTTTAGAGAACCATACAATGTCAGCTTCTTCAGCATTACTGGTAGGGGCATAGACTTGGATTACTGTGATATTGAATGGTTTGCCTTGGAAACGAACAGAGATCATTCTGTCATTTTTGAGATTGCATCCAAATACTGCATTTCAGATTATTTTGGTGATGATAAGGGCTACTCCATTTCTTCTAAGGGATTCTTGCCCATAGTAGTAGATATAATGGTCACTTGAGTTAAATTCACCCATTCCAGTCCATTTTATTCACTGATTGCTAAATTGTTGATGTTCACTCTTGCCTTCTCCTGTTTGACCACCTCCAATTTGCCTTGATTCCTGGACCTAACTTGCCAGGTTCCTATGCAATATTGCTCTTTACAGCATCAGACTTTACTTCCATCCCCAGTCACATCCACAACTGGATGTTGTTTTTACTTTGACTCCATCCTTTCATTCTTTCTGGAGTTATTTCTCCACTGATCTCCAGTAGCATATTGGTCACCTACCCACCTGGGGAGTTCATCTTTCAGTGTCCTATCTTTTTGCCTTTTCATACTGTTCATGGGGTTCTCAGTGCAAGAATACTGACGTTCCCTTCTCCAGTGGACCACGTTTTGTCAGAACTCTCCACCATGACCCGTCCGTCTTCAGTGGCTGTACATGGCATGACTCATAGTTTCATTGAATTAGACAAGGCTGTGGTCCATGTGATCAGATTGGTTGTTTTTCTGTAATTGTGTTTTTCAGTCTGTCTGCCTTCTGATGAAGAAGGATAAGAGGCCTATGGAAGCTTCCTGATGGGAGGGACTAACTGAGTGGGAAACTGGGTCTTATTCTGATGAGAAGGGCAGCCATGCTCAGTAAATCTTTAATCCAATTTTCTGTTGGTGAGTGGGGCTGTGTTCACTCCCTGTTTTGTGACCTGAGGCCAAACTATGGTTGATGTACTGAAGATAATATGGTCCTCCTTTTCCCCAGTGGCTCAGAGGTTAAAGTGTCTGCCTCCAATGCGGGAGACCTGGGTTTGATCCCTGGGTTGGGAAGATCCCCTGGAGAAGGAAATGGCAATCCACTCCAGTATTCTTGCCTGGAGAATCCCATGGACGGAGAAGCCTAGTAGGTTACAGTCCACGGTGTTGCAAAGAGTCATACACGACTGAGTGAATTCACCTCACCTTACCTCAAAAGTTGTACACATTGCCATACTCAGTGCCTCTAACCCTGCAGAAGGCCATCATCGACCCATGCCTCTGCCAGAGACTTCTGAACACTCACGGGCAAGTCTGGGTCAATCTCCTTTGGGGTCACTGCTCCTTTCTGCTGGGTCCTGGTGCACACAAATTTCTGTTTGTGCCTTCCCAAAGTCTGTTTCTCCAGTCCTCTGTAAGTTCTGATGGCTCTATGGTGGGTTAATGGTGACTTCCTCCAAGAGGGCTTATGCCATACCCAAGTCTGCTGCACAGAGAGCCCCTGCTCCTTCCGCAGTCCACTGCTGACCTATACCTCCTCAGGAGACACCCAAACACAGTTCTTTCTCAGTCTCTGTGGGGTCCTTGGGTCCTGGTATGCACAAGGTCTGCTTGAGCCCTCTGAGCATCTCTGGTGGGTATGGGATTTGATTTTCAACATGATTTTGTGCCATCTGCCATCTTTCTGGGGCTTCTCCTTTTCCCTTGGATGCGGGAGATCTCCTCAAAGTTGCTCCAGCACCATGCAGCCCCCACTCCAGCACTAATTCAACTTACTCATAGATATTTAAGATACATTTTGTCCACACTGATGTACAAGAATATCTACAGAAGTCTAATTGTGTTACATAAAGTAGGGAAAAAAAGGAATTGCCATTATTTACAGAATTTGATCCAAATATAAATGGAGGATAAATATAAAGGTTAGAGACATTTTTGTAATACAGTATAAAGGAAGTTCATAGAGATGTAATGACATTAAGAGCAAAGGATTTTGCCTAGCATGAAAAAAATCAAGAGAGCAAGAATAAGTGTTTAGAGAATTAATTTAATTTAATTTAATTTAATTAATTTTAGAGAATGCAAAGGACTTTCTACATACTCATTTTTTGTCTTCACCTGGTTGTCAGAAAAGTCAAATCATGAGATCCAGAGATTCACAGAATCAGAGATGTTTAGTGAACACACCGATCTTATTATACCATGATTATTTTATCAGTGAGTGCCTTCTTTCGGTTGTTCCAGTCTTCCAGTCCTACCACTATCCTTCTATTCTTCAATGCCAAGCTGCAATATGGCTATTTGTTACCACACAAAATGTATTTTTCAAAAATAAACTGAAATTTAAAAAGTAGTTAAGGCAATAGGTAGGATTTAATTATATTTGTATAACCATTGTTTGATGATTCAACAAATATTTTATTATGATAACTTCTCTTACAATAACTTTTGTGGTTATTGAAATTGTATTAATAGTTTTTTTAATTTTATAATTTTCTAC
>SJYC01122131.1:0-33150 GCA_006408675.1 Madoqua kirkii
TATCATATACTAACTTGTCTTTCAACTTTCTATTCTGGGTACTGTTTTTGCCATATGTGCTATATTCAAGAATTTTATTTTATTTTATTTTATTTTATTTTTACTCTCTGAAATAATTGTTATTCTGGAACATTTACTTGCTGTTCAATCATTGTATAATTCCTACTCACACCATCTTTCTTAGTCTTACCCTCATTTTGTTGATGTTCATCATCAAAAATTTCCTTAAAGTGTGCAGTAGATGTACATTTGTTTACACATTTGAAGATGCCTCCAACCTGTTAGGATTAAAAATACATTAAAATAATTTCATATGGTCTTTGAAGGCTTTCCACAACTCTACTTGATTCAGTGTTACTTTTGCAAAGTCTAATTTTACTCCAATCTCATTTCTTGTATGTGTAATACCTTCAACACCAGTTTAACTGATTTTCTTCACCTCTGTTGTTTTATAATTCTTCAGTGTTGTGCTTCATTGCATCAATTTTTAATACTTACACAGAAAAAAATTTACGAACTTGGTCACTATTATATTGGAATATACTTAAGGGTCTTTCCTTTAACAAGCAGAGTTTAGAATAATTAATATCCTTTTTTATAAAGCATGTCCTCCATTTCAGGCATAGCATGTTACTCATTTGAGATGTTCATGTATAATCCAGGTTATTATCCACACAGATACTGCATAGAGTATCTAAATATTAGTGGTAACTGGACAAGTCAACTCTAATGTCTCTTTCTCTTCTCTTGCATAACTCAGATGGAGCAATGCTTTGAATCTTATTAATACAATATTGCTTTCTTGTTAATACCTAACAATATGTGCCTCTTGCTTTCTCGTTAAACTCAGATTCTTTGTGAATAGAGACCATGACTTATATTGTTTATATACCTTAACTCCTTAAAATTTTACAGAGAATGTAGATAATTTTCAGTGGTTTTCTGTTATTTTCTCATGAATCCATTCATACTGATTTTAGCTCTGATTCTTCACTTGTATTCTGTATAACCATCCACAATGAGTCAAACTTGATCCTAGCAAAGCAAAAAAGGAAGTACCACAGAGGATTTTTGGTATTGTCCTATTTCCCTTGCTCATATATGCTTTCTTCCTTTTCCTGCCCTCATTTTACTATGGGATGGATGCTCTTTTATCATCTCTTAACTTCTCAAAGCCCTCAAATAAAGTACACTAATAGCACCTTCTCTTCATGTCATTGCTTTATTCTCCATCTTTGTCTCTCTTTCTCAAGCTTGGTACCAGTTATATTCAAATTTTCCATCAATATTTTATCATCTTAGTAGTCATATTAGTTATTGCTATGTAAAAATAATATTAAAATTTATTAGTTTAAAAAATATTTATTATTTCTCAAAATGCTATAGAAAGTTGGCTGGGCCTAGTTAAGCTTCACTGAGCTGAAATAAACTCTGGTATATGTAATTAGCTGGTGGATTCAGTTCAGTTCAGTTCAGTCTCTCAGTCGTGTCCGATTCTTTGTGACCCCATGAATCGCAGCACACCAAGCCTCCCTGTCCATCACCATTTCTCAGAGTTCACTCAGACTCATGTCCATCGAGTCTGTGATGCCATCCATCCATCTCATCCTCGGTTGTCCCCTTCTCCTCCTGCCCTCAATCCCTCCCAGCATCAGAGTCTTTTCCAATGAGTCAACTTTTCCCATGAGGTGGCCAAAGTACTGGAGTTTCAGCTTCAGCATCATTCCTTCCAAAGAAATCCCAGGGCTGATCTCCTTCAGAATGAACTGGTTGGATGTCCTTGCAGTCCAAGGGACTCTCAAGAGTCTTCTCCAACACCACAGTTCAAAAGCATCAATTCTTCGGTGCTCAGCCTTCTTCACAGTCCAACTCTCACATCCATACATGACCACAGGAAAAACCATAGCTTTGACTAGATGGACAGTCAGTAAAGTAATGTCTCTGCTTTTGAATATACTATCTAGCTTGGTCATAACTTTTCTTCCAAGGAGTAAGCGTCTTTTAATTTCATGGCTGCAGTAACAATCTGCAGTGATTTTGGAGCCCCCCCCAAATAAAGTCTGACATTGTTTCCATTGTTTCCTCATCTATTTCCCATGAAGTGATGGGACTGGATGCCATGATCTTCGTTTCCTGGATGTTGAGCTTTAAGCCAACTTTTTCACTCTCCTCTTTCACTTTCATCAGTGGGGTCTAACTAGTCTAGATGGCCTCACTTGCTAATTTTAGTTGACCATCGATTATAGCAGTGAAGTGACTTGATCCCCTGTCTTTTGTCACCCAGCAGTCTACCCTGGGCTTGTCTATCTGGGCAGCAGGATTACCAGAAAGAAAGCAGAAGTGCACACAGACTTTAGAGGCTCAGACTTCAAAATGGCTTACTGTTCCCTCTCCTGCATTCTGTTGGTAAACAAACAAACAAACACAATGAAAAGAAAACCCAAGGTCAGTCTATATTAAAAATGTAAGAAATTAAACTCCACTTCTTAATGAGACAAATTGCCAAGTTTAGCTGCAAAAGGACTTCGGTCAAGGAAGAAAATTAGTGTAGACATGTTTAAAATCAGTGTGAAATTTGTGTCCTCTGGTCATAAATTTTCATATCTTTCCTACATTAGGAATGCACATATCCCCTTGTCCTAAGACTCCCGAAAATTTCATTTAATCATGTTTTTGCACTTGAAGTTAATGATCTTGTGACCTCTGTTAGGTCCAAAGGTAGTGTCAATTCAGAGACCCATGAACAAGAAAGGACAGATTTTTTTTTTTTTAAATTCACCCCCTCCCTACTGTAGGGACTAGGTGTGTTTATTTATAGACCTTCTCAGATGCCAGAAATTATATCCATAGCTCTTCCTATTAGAGTCCAGAAGCACTTTATTTTTCCAACACTCTAAAGTCCTTTTTTTTTTTCTACTTCAACTTCTGTTTGAAAACCAGCTGATTCTCTCCTGAACTGACCTCTTTCTTGTAAAACTTTGCTGAAGGCCATGGTTTGAAGCCAACTCACAATGCCACTGCACCTTTCCAACCTCTTTCCTGTGAGCCATAGCTCAGTGGGCAAGATCTTCCCTCTAAGTTATTTCACATGGCAATTTTGCCAAATATCTGAGACCAGATTAATGTAGTTCCTTAATCTTAATCTTTCTTAATTAATGTATTTTCTTGTTGCCTAGTATCTAGCACTAAACTAGCGCTTCAAATTTTACTTTTGTGTTTTTTCTTTTAGTGATGACAGTACCTAGCTTTTATTGTCAGTTTATTTATTATTTAGTAACACTAGCTGCTATTGCAAGCAAAACCATTCCAATTCTGATACCAATTCTGATGTGTGTTTTTCCACACCACCAAGCAATTAACCCAAATGTGACACTTTTTTCCTGGAAATAGCAGCAGATCTCATAGGTTAATGGCTCAGCAAACAAGACTGCCCTCACTTCAGATGCCAGTTGCAGGTCCAGGTTTCTTTCTGTGCTTCTGACCAACTAGCTATACATTGGAGGTTCTCATGACCCCCTTCTTAGGTTTGATTAAGTTGCTTGAGCAGTTTATACAACTCAGAGAAATAATTTACTTACTAGGTTACCAGTTTATTATAAAAGACTATAAATCAGGGATGGCCAAATAGAAGAGATTTCTAGGGAAAAGGTGTGAGCAAATGACACAGAACTCCCATACTCTCTGAGTGCACTACGCTCCCAGCACCTCATCAAGCTCAGCATCTTGGAAATTCTCCAGAGCATGTCTTTTGAGGTTTTATGGAAGCTTCATTACATAGGTATGATTGATTAGATCACTGATCATTGGTGTTTGAATTCAATCTCCAGCCCTGTCCTCTTTCCTAGAGGTTAGGGATATTACTGAAAGTTTCAACTCTTCAATCACATGGTTTCAATGTTTCAGTCACATAGTTGGCTCATTGGCAACCAATCACCATCATTGGGTGCTTTCCAAAAGTCATTTCATTACAGTCAAGAAAGAGTTTCTCATCTGAGGAAATTCCAAGGGTTTTAGGAGCTCTGTGCAAACAACATGGGTGAAAACCAAATATATGTTTCTTATTACAGATCAGAATGCCACGTACTTCAGTGCCTTACTGCCATTTCTTGATCTAGCCAATTGTGATGAAAGTATTAGGTTGGTGACCTTTTACATGGAGTTTAAGGACATAGGCTCCATTTATAACCAGAATTATAAAGAGAGACATATGCCAGATACCTTAAGGCTTATCATACAGTTACAGTTCTGAGCAGTAACTCCATCCACATATTGCTTCCCACCATAGTCCAAAGGCAACACAGCAGTTAAATTAGGAGCAGAATAGCTGACTGTACTCACCATTGCTCTCCTCTTTATTCCATATGATTCAGAATTTTTCTGTAAAATTCAGTGAGACATGAACTGTCTTTCAAGGTGTGTGTGTGTGTGCGTGTGTGTTTGTGTGTGTTTGAATGTCTTCAAGGTGTGTGTGTGTGTGTGTGTGTGAGAGAGAGAGAGAGAGCGAGAGATGAATATCTGGAAGGATTTGGAAGGAACTTGGGTGAAACAATAAAAGTTCTCTTACTTATATAAAGCAGGAAACTGAGAAAACATCAGAGGGACCCACGATGATGCCACTGGTAAGAGAAATGGTGAGATTTACTCCAGACTGTGCTCTTCACTGCCCAGAGGAGAGTCAAAGACACACACTAGTCCTGTAACATAGAAAGGATTTTCCTAATTGTCATCTGTTTGTGATTTTGACCTGTATATGCCTGGAATTTCTATGATATTTATCATCTCTGCATTAATGTGGCAATTGATATAAATTATTCCCTGGTAGCTCAGCAGGTAAAGAATCCACCTATAATGCAAGAGACCCCGGTTTGATTCCTGGGTCACAAAGTTCCCCTGGAGAAGGGATAGGCTATCTACTGCAGTATTCTTGGGCTTCCCTGATGGCTCAAATGATAAAGAATCTTCCTGCAATGCAAGAGACCTGGCTCAATCTGTTGGTTGGGAAGATTCCCCTGGAGGAGAGCATGGCAACCCACTCTAATATTCTTGCTGGAGAATCCCCATGGACAGAGAATCCTGGCAGGCTACAGTCCATAGGTCACAAAGAGTAGAACGTGACTGAGAAACTTAGTACAACACAGCATATAAATGATCTATTTTGTTAGAAATACTTTCAAAAATGCAAATTGTCTAGATGTTCATTAAGGGGCTCTATCTAAACTAACATATCCTCCATAAAATCTATAAATATTTTAATGTAGAAGCTAGCAAGTAAATTTTATTTATTGATTAATCAATTGTTTTGAGTTCTTAGGAGAACAGAGAGGTTGTTTCCTCCTTCAGACACAAATTTTATGGTGCCTTACCCAACACCACTTCTCCAATTCTGTGACACCAACTGGGAGTCTAAAAACTCAATTAAATTCTGATACTGTTTACCTGAAGGTTGAATAAGATCCCATAAGCTAAAGAGTTCAGTCCCACTGGATTATCACATTTCAGATGCCAACTGTAAGTTCCAGGCGACTCATATTTTCACTGACATGCTGTGAATAAGGAGTTTCTAAGATTCCTTCCTGGAGTTTGATCATCTGCCAGAACAGGCTCTCGGAACTCAGGAAAGCACTTTAGTTACTCTTGCTAGTTTATTATAAATACTACAACTCAGGAACAGCCAAAGGGAACAAGTGTGTAGGGTAAAGTGTGGGGGAAGGTACAGGTGGGGCTTCTCTGCCTTCTCTGAGTTTGCCTCTCCTCTCTCAGAGGTTGGGAAAGTGGGGCTGAAATTGCCACATTTCTAGTTAAAATTTGGTCTTTTTGACAAACAGCCTCCATCCTGAAAGTATCTAGGTTTTTAACTAGAATTTTAACTAGAAGCGTGGCAATTTTTATAAAGAGTTGCTTAATAGGAAAAAATAAAGAAAATGATGTTTCTATTTTTTTCTGTCATTTAGGAAATTCCAAGAGATAAAAGAGTTTTATATCATATAAGACATATATATATATATGGTCTTTGTTGTAGAAGCTGTGTGTGTGTGTGTGTGTGTGTGTGTGTATGTAGCTGTGCCACACCCACCTATTTCACTCACTAAGTAAAAGCTAAGACGTATGCTGGATATTGAGAAATTTGCTTTTCTGTGGTGAGAAAAATGAATCTGATTATACATACTATAAACAAGATAGTATTTTTTCTAATGGACAAAGTGCACTCAGTGAATTAAAAGGGCTGTCATTGTGCTTCCATAATTCTTTTTCTGTCCTCAAAGTGAATAAAACAAGAATACAGTAAGTAAATAAACAAGTGAATAAAATCAACAATAAAATCTTTATTACTTCTTACTGCCTAGAAATATACATAATACATCTCATATAATGTTATTTTGATTGTGCAACCAGAAGAACCCAGTACCTAAAAGAGGCCTTGCACCCAAGTCCCTGTGTGTGCTCTCTTTTCTTATTATTGAAGTTTAGTTTATTTACAATGTGTCAGTTTCTGATGTACAACAAAGAGATTCAGATACATATATATATATATATATATTCAGTTATATATAGATCGATTCTTTTCATATTGTTTTCCACTATAGCTTAAGATTATTAAATATAGTTCTCTCTGCTATACAATATAAACTTGTAGTTTATATTTATATATGTAATAGTTTGTGTCTACTAAACCAAACCTTTAAATTTATCCCTCCCCCACTTCCGTTTCCCCTTTGGTAGCCATAAATTTGTCTCCTTTGCCTATGAGTCTGTTTCTGCTTTGCAAATGAGTTCATTTGCATCATTTTTTAAGATTCTGCATACAAATAATATCAAATGATATTTTTCTTACTTTATTTGACTTTTATGCTTAGTTGCTCAGTTGTGACCGATCTTTGTAACCCCATGGACTATAGCCCACCAGGCTCCTCTGTTCATGGAATTTTTCAGGCAAGAATACTGGAACAAGCTGCCATTTCCTACTCCAGGGAATCTTCCCAACCCAGGAATGGAAGCTGTGTCTATTGTGTCTCTTGCATTGGCAAGCAAATTCTTTACAGCTGCTCCACCTGGGAAGCCTCTATCCAACTTAATAGATAATCTCTAGTACCATTCATGTTGCTGCAAATGGCATAATTTTATTCTTTTTATGGTTGAGTAGTATTCCACCGTGGGGAAGAAGGGGGTGGTTCCCAAATGACATTACTGATAAATAAATCATTTCTATTGCCTTGAGAGACTGACATAAGATAACATTACTATGATTTATGTCAGAGAATGTTTTGCTGATTTCTCTTCAAGGAGTTATTTGGTATTAGTCTTACACTCAAATCTTTAAGCCATTTTGAGTTTATTTTTGTGTATAGTGTGAAGGAATATTCTAGCTTCATTGATTTACCAGCAGCTATACAGCTTTCCCTTGGTATCTTTCCTTTTCTCCTTTGCTTTTTGCCTCTCTTCTTTTCACAGCTATTTGCAAAGCATCCTCAGATGGCCATTTTGCTTTTTTGCATTTCTTTTCCGTGGGGATGGTCTTGATCCCTGTCTCTCGTACAATGTCACAAACCTCATTCCATAGTTGATCAGGCAGTCTATCTATCACAACCCAGATAATCATGATGGTGTGATCACTCATCTAGAGCCAGACATCCTGGAATGTGAAGTCAAGTGGGCCTTAGAAAGCATCACTATGAACAAAGCTAGTGGAGGTGATGGAATTCCAGTGGAGCTATTTCAAATCCTGAAAGATGATGCTGTGAAAGTGCTGCACTCAATATGCCAGCAAATTTGGAAAACTCAGCAGTGGCCACAGGACTGGAAAATGTCAGTTTTCATTCCAATCCCAAAGAAAGGCAATGTCAAAGAATGCTTCAACTACTGTACAGTTGCGCTCATCTCACATGCTAGTAAAGTAATGCTCAAAATTCTCCAAGCCAGACTTCAGCAATACGTGAATCGTGAAATTCCTAACGTTCAAGCTGGTTTTAGGAAAGGCAGAGGAACCAGAGATCAAATTCCCAATATCTGCTGGATCATCAAAAAAGCAAGAGAGTTCCAGAAAAACATCTATTTCTGCTTTATTGACTATGGCAAAGCCTTTGACTGTGTGGATCACAATAAACTGTGGACAATTCTGAAAGAGATGGGAATACCAGACCACCTAACTAGCCTCTTGAGAAATCTGTATGCAGGACAGGAAGCAACTGGGCATGGAACAACAGACTGGTTCCAAATAGGAAAAGGAGTACATCAAGGCTGTATATTGTCACCCTGCTTATTTAGCTTCTATGCAGAGTACATCATGAGAAATGCTGGACTGTAAGAAACACAAGCTGGAATCAAGAACCCTGGGAGAAATATCAATAACCTCAGATATGCAGATGATACCACCCTTATGGCAGAAAGTGAAGAGGAACTAAAAAGCCTCTTGATGAAAGTGAAAGAGGAGAGTGAAAAAGTTGGATGAAAGCTCAACATTCAGAAAACGAAGATCATGGCATCCGGTCCCATCACTTCATGGGAAATAGATGGGGAAACAGTGGAAACAATGTCAGACTTTGCTTTGGGGGGCTCCAAAATCACTGCAGATGGTGACAGCAGCCATGAAATTAAAAGACGCTTACTCCTTGGAAGGAAAGTTATGACCAACCTAGAAAGCTTATTCAAAAGCAGAGACATTACTTTGCTGACTAAGGTCTGTCTAGTCAAGGCTATGGTTTTTCCAGTAGTCATGTATGGATGTGAGAGTTGGACTGTGAAGAAGGCAGAGTGCCGAAGAACTGATGCTTTTGAACTGTGGTGTTGGAGAAGACTCCTGAGAGTCCCTTGGACTGCAAGGAGATCCAACCAGTCCATTCTGAAGGAGATCAGCCCTTAATGATGCTAAAGCTGAAACTCTAATACTTTGGCCAACTCATGTGAAGAGATGACTCATTGGAAAAGACTTTGATGCTGGGAGGGATTGGGGGCAGGAGAAGAAGGGGACGACAGAGGATGAGATGGCTGGATGGCATCACTGACTGAATGGTGGTGAATCTGAGTGAACTCTGGGAGTTGGTGATGGATAGGGAGGCCCTGTGTGCTGTGATTCATGGCGTCGCAGAGTCGGACACCACTGAGCGACTGAACTGAACTGCACTGAACTGAATGAATCTTAACTTCAAGTCTTTCGGCTTTAAAGTTTCTTTTACGAGATCAATGTGGATTTCCAGCTGTCTACAGTCATATATTTTCCTTTTTGTTCAAATGAACTTATTTTTATGTTGAATAATTAATTCCTTCTTGAGAAGAGTAACTACAATTATATAAATGTATTTTGGATGTTTGGCTTAAAAAATGCAATGGATACTATTACTCCACTATTTTCTTATCAGTTCAAGAATTCAGTTTTTTCCATGTAACATTTAATAGATTTTTAATTGATCACAACTAAGTCAGAATTTCAGTAAGCTCCTTTACCTTCTCTTGATATGAGATGTCATCTTGGACAAAGTTTATTTTCAACAAAAGTTGAAATAACTCAAGTTGTTTACTTCAATGGCGTTGAAAAGATGATTTTAGGTCCGAGATTCAGTAATAACAGTGATATGAGCCTGTTAATATGAACAAACAATATACCAGGATTTAATAGTTCATAAATGAAGACTGTGACCTTGAGGCCCATTGCTCTTTTTAAATTGATATTTTATGCTTTGGAGAAGGCAATGGCACCCCACTCCTGTACTCTTGCCTGGAAAATCCCATGGATGGAGGAGCCTGGTGGGCTGCAGTCCATGGGGTCGCTAAGAGTTGGACACGACTGAGCGACTTCACTTTCACTTTTCACTTTGATGCATTGGAGAAGGAAATGGCAACCCACTCCACTGTTCTTGCCTGGAGATTTCCAGGGGCAGGTAAGCCTGGTGGGCTGCTGTCTATAGGGTCGCATAGATTCACACACAACTGAAGTGACTTAGCAGCAGCAGCTTAGTTTCAACATTTCTTTACTTATTTGAGATCAATGAAATTCTTTTGATTAAGGCTGTAAAAGCTTCTTTCACTTGTTTGTTCCTCAGGCTATAAATAAATGGGTTTAACATGGGTGCAATTGAGGTAGTAAGCAATGACACACACTTATTAATTGCCACTTCATCCTTTGTTGAAGGTTTGATATAGATGAAGATACAACTGCCATAAGTGATAGAAACCACAATCATGTGAGAAGAACAGGTAGAAAACGCCTTTATCTTTTGCTGGGCAGAAGGGAACTTTGTGATGGTCTTGATGATGTATATATATGACAGAACTACACACAGAAATGTCCCAATGTCAGTCAACACAGCAAGGGCAACAACCATCTGTTCTATGAACCATGTGTCTGAACAAGAGATCTTCAGCATAGGAGAAGCATCACAGAGAAAATGATCAATGACATTAGAATCACAGAATTCTATGTTTAAGCCCAGGCAGAGTGGTGGAAATATGACCAGCCAACTTGCTATCCAGCAACAGGCAACAAGCCATCCACAGACTCTGCTGTTCATGATGGTTGCATAACGTAAGGGTTTGCAGATGGCTACATAACGGTCATAGGACATGATAGCCAGGAGGAAAAATTCTGTTATTGCAAAAAGAAAGACAAAAAATAGTTGACTAACACAAGCGTTATAGGAAATAGTCTTGTCCCCAGTTGATAAGCTGTATAAGAATCTAGGAATGCACACTGTGGTGAATAAGGTTTCTAAAAAGGAGAAGTGTTTGAGGAAAAAGTACATGGCAGTTTTAAGGCGAGAGTCTACTAAAGTGAGTATAATGATGGTTAGATTCCCAGTGACACTCAGTAAATAGGATATAAACAGAAATATAAAAATCAAAACCTGCATTGGAGGATCATCTGTTAGCCCCAGCAATATGAATGTAGGTAATGATGTATAGTTTCTCATTGTTGACTTATAGTTATCAAACTCCTCAGAAACTCAAGTGACATTGAACTGAGAAAACTTGCATGAAATTATGAGGCCATGGCTATTGGGTGAAAATATCCAATCACAGCAATGAATAGTCATTTTCTTCTGTGAGTCATGCTAATGATGAGTCAAAACTTCTGAATTCTCAGCTATTTTGATGTGCATTATAGGAATATTTATGATCATGTTTTTCTGAAATGTTTTTACTAGTGTTCATATACCATCTTGCATGCTCTCACATCTCTATTTTTCAATTAATCTGAACTCTGTCCTTGCTAAGTTGTTCCAATTGTGTCTGACTCTGTGTGACCTCATAGACGGTAGCCCACCAGGCTCCCCCATCCCTGTTCTCCAAGCAAGAACACTGGAGTGGGTTGCCATTTCCTTCTTTCTGTCCTTAATTCTCTGAAATATATTAAGCTATAGAATAGAAATGTCATCCATGTGATACTGTTTTGTAGATTTTATAATGTTCTTTTGCTCCTAATAATTCTTCACTATTCATAAGTTTGAATGAGTGTACATATTTTTTGAAGTGTGGGTGCCTGTAAATGCAAATAAATGGCTGACTTTGACATTTTATATGGAGTCTGGAGGTCATGTGTGCAGTATTTGAATGTTTACTGTTACCGCAATGACCAAAAAAGTTCTTTCATTTTATATATTTTACTTTTGGTATCAGAATTGTCATCCAAATAATACCCATTTGCTTTCCAGTCTTGCTATTAATCCTGAGGTTTCTACATCAATATCCAACTTTCCTTCCATTTTTCACTCTAATAGAACACAGTATTTGATAAGTACTACATAAACAAGTTTCCTGCTGCTGTATTGGGTAAAAAAAACCTATTATTTGCCAAAACTAAAAACCCTAAAGAATTTAACCTCAGTTGTTAGTACTTGCAAGATCACAAAGGCCGAGAGAAGACAGGATGAGACATAGATTGGAGGAAACTTAAGGACACATGACATTTCCTTTTCAAATAGTAATTTTCATTGGATCCTGCAACAGAAAATGACATTAGTGGTAAAATTGGGTAAATCTAAACAAAATAATTATTTAATTAATTTAATTTATTTCCTAGGTCGTCCTTCTTTCCTCTGAGACCCTGAAATCCTATGATTCCCAATAAGTCTCTTCCTGTGCCTCTAGGGACTCACAGGCCCCAGTGAAGGAGGCAGACTTTACAGATGCTCAGTCTGAGGGATCCCAGATGAAGAGGCAGTAGCCAGCATGCAGCCCCAGCTCTAGGCGGTGGTAGTGGGTGGCCAGGGAGCATTGCAGAAGCAGCAGCAACTTAGGTGCCTACCCTAGCCTGGCCATCAACTGTATCCATCCTTAAATCTCCACTTTAATTATTACCATCTGTATACACTGTATACAATGCTGTTAAAGTGCTACACTCAATATGCCAGAAAATTTGGAAAACTCAGCAGTGGCCACAGGACTGGAAATGGTCAGTTTTCATTCCATTCCCAAAGAAAGGCAATGACAAAGAATGTTCAAACTACCACAATTCACATTCACAATTACACTCAATTCACATGCCAGCAGAGTAATGCTCAAAATTCTCCAAACCAGGTTTCAACAGTATGTGAACTGAGAACTTTCACATGTTCAAGTTGAATTTAGAAAAGGCAGGAGAACCAGATATTAAATTGCCAACATCTGTAGGATCAGAGAAAAAAAGCAGAATTCCAAAAACACCTACCTCTGCCTCATTGACTATGCTAAAGCCTTTGGCTGTGTGGATCACAACAAACTGTGGAAAATTCTTCAAGAGATGGGAATATCAGAGCACCTTATCTATCTCCTGCAAAACCTGTATGCTTGTCAAGAAGGAACAGTTAGAATGGGACATAGACATCAGACTGGTTCCAAATTGGGAAAGGAGTATGTTAAGCCTGTATATCGTCACCCTGCTTATTTAACTTATATGCAGAGAACATCATGTGAAATGCTGGGCTGTATGAAGCACAAGAGGGAATCATGAATGCCAGGAGAAATATCAATAACCTCAGATATACAGATGATTCACCCTTATGGCAGAAAGTAAAGAGGAAAAAAGAGGCTCTTGATGAAAGTGAAAGAGGAGAGTGAAAAAGCTGCCTTAAAATTCAACATTCAGAAAACTAAGATCATGGCATCTAGTCCTATCACTTTATGGCAAATAGATGGGGAAACAATGGAAACAGTAATAGACTTTATTGTCTTGGGCTCCAAAATCACTGTGGATAATGACTGCAGCCATGAAATTAAAATACACTAGATCCTTGGGAAAAAAGCTATGAAAAACCTAGATACCATATTAAAAAAACAGACATTAGTTTGCTGACAAAGATTCATACAGTCAAAACTATGGTTTTTCTGGTAGTCATGTATGGATGTGAGAGTTGGACCATAAAGAAGGCTGAGGGCCAAAGAATTGATGCTTTTGAACTGTGGTGTTGGAGAAGACTCTTGAGAGTCACTTGGACACCAAGGAGATCATACCAGTCAATCCTAAAGGAAATCCACCCTGAATATTCACTGGAAGGACTGATGCTGAAACAGACGTTCCAATACTTTGGTCACCTGATGTGAAGAGCTGACATTAGAAAAGACTCTGATGTTGTGAAACATTGAAGGCAGGAGGAAAAGGGGACGACAGAGGATGAGATGGTTGGATGGCATCACTGACTTGATGGATATGAGTTTGAGCAAGCTCTGGGAGATGGTGAAGGACAGGGAGGCCTGGCATGCTGCAGTCCATGGGGTTACAAAAAGTTGGACACAACTGAGTGACTGAGCAACACAACACAATGTTAATTCCTTGGCAATAATTATTGCACTATGATTATGCAGGATGCCACCTTTAGGAGAGCTATGTGAAGGATATCTGGGAACTGTCAGCATTAGTATGTCAAATCTTCTGTAAGTACAAAATTATTTCATAATTAAAAAATTACCAAATAGAAATAAAAAAAGAAAGCCAAAGAAAGCAACAATATGCTAGAGCATCTTCACATGAATTATTTATTTGGTATAACATGATTTCTCTTCCAGTAGTTTCTGCTTCTACAGCTGTATTTTTTGATGATGTCCACTTTATTCTCTCCATAAGTAGATAGGATATAATTTGAAATCAACATTCACATTCACAGTTAAAATTATAGTTTAATATTAATCTGCAATACCTGAATTTCATGGATTCTATCTGTACCTAAAAACCAGAATTTTAGCATCAACAAAAGATGCTTGCTCCTTAGAAGAAAAGTTATGACCAATCTAGACAGCATATTAAAAAGCAGAGACATTACTTTGTTAACAAAGGTCTGTTTAGTCAAAGCTATGGTTTTTTCAGTAGTCATGTGTGGACGTGAGAGTTGGACTGTAATGAAAGCTGAGCACCGAAGAATTGATGCTTTTAAACTGTGGTGTTGAGAGTCTTGAGAGTCCCTTGGACAGCAAGGAGATTCAACCAGTCCATCCAAAAAGAAATCAGTCCTGAATATTCATTGGAAGGACTGATACTGAAGCTGAAACTCCAACATTTTGGCCACCTGATGCAAAGAACTGTCTCATTTTAAAAGATCTTGATGCTGGGAAAGACTGAGGGCAGGAGGAGAAGGGGACGACAGAGGATGAGATGGTTGGATCACTGACTCAATAGACATGAGTTTGAGGAAATTCTTGGAGTTGGTGATGGACAGAGACCTGGTGCGTTGCAGTCCATGGGGTTGCAAAGAGTCGGACATGACTGAATAACTGAACTGAACTGAATAAGAACTGAAGTGATTTTTTGACCCACTGATAGTACACTCCTGTGATGAGAACGTTCATGTTTAGAAAGGAAAGTTAACTGTGAAAGAGCTCTTCAGTGTTTCCACCAAAGTGCTCGTTCATTTTCCACCAATCAAAATAATGTCTTGACAAGTTTGAGTGGAGTCTGTTTCCTGATACGACTCTGTTCATTACCAGTTTCCCACTGCTGTTTTTGCCTTCACTAAAGTGATACTAATATATGTAGATTTTCAAGTTTTGGCTTTGTTTGACTTCCTGAGAAAAGCTTTCTAGCCTACTACACTTATGTCTGTGTGGATCACAATAAACTGTGGAAAATTCTGAAAGAGATGGGAATATACGTGAGTCTGAGTGAACTCCAGGAGTTGGTGATGGACAGGGAGGCATGGGATCGCAAAGAGTCAGACACGACTGAATGACTGAACTGAACTGATGCTTATCTCTTTGCTACTTTTAAATATGTGAGTGTAATTTAGTTAGCACTGGGCTATGCTTTGTTCATTGAGATTCCACAACAGCTAGCCTTATTCAAAGTTTAGGGAGTGCAATAAATATGTTTATTATAAAACTTACAAATTTTATATGTACATGTGACTCAGAACAAGTAGTTTGCTTTCTTAACTAGTGAAATTTCCCTTCTCTTTTATGGTAATAAGACCTGAAGTGCTTGGAATTCTTTAATATTAGTATGTAATCTCACATGGATATTCCCACTTTTCTTCTACACAAGACCAATCAGATGCTTTTGTGTTTTAGATTTAGTGAGGTATAAATTATATAAAAATGCACATGCTTAATATATATGCCATATATAATCTCTGTTCACTCTCCTTCATTTTAAAAATGAGGTTTTAAAAATGTGGAAATCATTCTTTGCTTCCTTGCAATACAAAAAAAAATGGCAATATGTCATATTTAGTCTTAGGCTAAAAGAAATTCATTTAAAATTCTTGCTTCAATCAAAAAGATTATATATTTGGTCTTCTCTCTGATTATTTACATTGCAGCTAAGTCAAATATTGCTTATCCTGCCAGCATTGTCTGGATACCCTGTTATTTTTCTATGTTGCTGAACCAAAAGGCATTTGCCTTAGAAGTTTCAATTAAACAGTTACTTGAAGTTTCATTTGGTTGCTTTAAGAATTCTCTTTCTAATCATTAAGAAAGGCTGGGGCTTCCTTGGTGGCTCGTGGTAAAGAATCCACCTGTCAATACAGGAGATGCAGGTAACACGGGTTCCATCCCTGGGTTGCAAAGATCCCCTGGAGGAGGGAATGTCAACCCACTCCAGTATTCTTGCCGGGAGAATCACATGGACAGTGGAGCTTGGTGAGCTAGTCTCTGGGGTTGAAAAAGTGTCAATATGACTTAGCAACTAAACAATAACGACAATTATTAGCTTCCACTTGGTGCCTAGTCCCACAGTTTAGCCTAAAGTGTTTAAAGAAAAACAGAGTAAAGGAAGTTCAGGGACTGTTTTGCTTAAATGTTAGCCTACCTACCTCAACACCAGGTTAAAGATCGTACAGAGAGAGTACTGAGTTTCCAGTGGTGGGAAAGGAATGAATTTTCTCTGCAGCCCAGGTGCCTCCCCCAAGTCCTGTCACCACTGTTCCAGGTATCCAACTCTCCCAAGCACCTCAATCAGCCTGGATGTCCTAAGGAGACTATTCTTTCAAAAATGCCACCATTTTCTTCACTCATTCATATTTAACCTTCTTAAGAACACTCTCATGAAATTAACTGACATTGACCTTGATATATATGTTAAAAAGTGAGTTTCCAGTAAAATGTGAAATACTGTTAGTGGATGGGGTCACCGAATTATAATACATAAGTAAATAAGTCACTCAATGGACCTAGAATTCACATATTTTATATGTAATTTTTGTTTAAAACAAGGGTGAGGTTATGGCAGAGAATATAGAGAGCATCTGTCTAAAATTCCACTGTATTTATATGAACTTCATTGTACTGATATGTGAAAACTGCTTACCGATGACAGCCCTGTATTTGTTAGTCACACTGAGAAGTCATATGTTAGAAGTGGTTGTTGAAACCTTCATAAAATATTAAAATGACAAACATATCAGTTACTTTGATAGAGATACTTTTCCCAGAGGAAATCATTATTCTGGAGTTCAGAAAAGGTAAGAAAAATGACATTAAAAAACAAACAAAAACTTCTCTGTTAGTTGTAACCTCTGATGGTCACTGAACCCCAGAGTTGCAAAGGGTGAAAAAGAAAACCATCAGAACGGTCTTATGGTAGAAAGAAAGGAGGGTGGTCTCTGCTCATTCTTAGGAGCACAGAGTCATACTCACAGAAGGCTCTGCAGTTGGAGAGTATCATTAAGTCGTCCTCCACCCACACAAGATGAAGTTTTCTCTACAGAGAGTCTGCCTTCTCCTGAGACCAGAAAGTGTTTACTCTGGAACTACAGAGTTAACAGTAATTTAAATGGCTAGGTAGGGATCTCTCTCTCTATTGTTGGAAAAGTTGATATTCTGATGTTTCAGGCAAATGGACATATTTCTATACTGACAGAATTTCCTCTTTAAAAAATTGACCTAATTTTTAATTAAGTGAAACAAACAAATATGTCCTTGGCGGCCCTATTTTAAGCATTACTAATGAATCTCTGGTGTAATACACAGATGTGAGGATAGACAGGGGAGCACAGACCTGGGGAAAATGTCTTCAGAGAGGCACCTGTAAATAACATTAGCATCAGAACTGGCCAAGTATGCAATAATTACTACTAGATTACAAGACAAAAGGCAACCTTCTATTTTTTTAATTTCATGATTATGTTAGGCGTTTATAATATGATAAAGACAATTTTTCCAATTTAGTAATTCTGCAAAAATGTGATTAATGGTTGGTGTGAGTATCACTATTCAGATAATAGAGAAAAAATCTTTTATCAAAAGAAAAGGCAAATTGAAAACTTACTGTTGACAGTTTTAAGAAATACCTCCCAGATATAATTCTTTGGCTTTCACGTTTCATGGGCCTTTTCTAAAAATATTCAGGTATAGTTAATTTATAATGTTATGCTAATTTCTGCTATACAGCAAAGTGATTCAATTATAAATACACATACATTCTTTTCTATATTTTTTCCATTATGGTTTATCCACAGGAGATTGAATATATTTCCCTGTGCTATACAGTAGGACCTTGCTGTTTATCCATTCTATATGCACTAATTTGCCTCTGCTAACCACAAGTTCCCTCATCCATCCTCCAACATGCCCTCTCTTGGCAACCACAAGTCCTTTCCCCAATTTGGCAAAACTCTTAGCCTTTGCCCCGCTTCATTTTATACTCCAAGGCCAAATTTGCCTATTACTCCAGGTATCTCTTGACTTCTTAATTTTACATTCCAGTCCCCTGTGGTGAGAAAGACATCTCTTTTGGGTGTTAATTCTAGAAGGTCTTGTAAGTCTTCATTTAACCTCAGCTTTTTCAGCATTACTGGTTGGGGCATAGACTTAGATTACTGGGATATTGAATGATTTCCCTTGAAAATGAACAGAGATCCTTCTGTTGTTTTTGAGATTGTACCGAAGAACTGCATTTTGAACTCTTTTGTTGACTAATTCTTAATTTTACATTCCAGTCCCGTGTGGTGAGAAAGACATCTCTTTTGGGTGTTAATTCTAGAAGGTCTTGTAAGTCTTCATTTAACCTCAGCTTTTTCAGCATTACTGGTTGGGGCATAGACTTAGATTACTGGGATATTGAATGATTTCCCTTGAAAATGAACAGAGATCCTTCTGTTGTTTTTGAGATTGTACCGAAGAACTGCATTTTGAACTCTTTTGTTGACTAAGAGGACTACTCCATTTCTTCTAAGGGATTCTTGCCCACAGTAGTAGATATAATGGTCATCTGAGTTAAATTTGCCCATTCCAGTCCATTTTAGTTCACTGATTCCTAAAACGTCGATGTTCACTCTTGCCGTCTCCAGTTTGAGCACTTTCAATTTACCTTGATTCATGGACCTAACATTCCCGTTCCTATACAATATTGTACTTTACAGCATTGGACTTTACTTCCATCATCAGGCACATCCACAACCAGACATTGTTTTTGCTTTGGCTCCGTCTCTTCACTGTTTCTGTAGTTATTTCTCCACTCTTCTCCAGTAGCATATTGGGCACCTGCTGACCTGGGGAGTACATCTTTCAGTGTCATTTTTTTTTGCCTTATGACCTCACTTAACATTAATTACCTCCTTAAAGGCCTTATCTCTAAATTCACCACATTAGTTGGTAGGATTGCATCATATAAATTTTGAGGGAATATGAGTCAGTTCACAGAAATATCTAAGTGCAGAAAAATGTTAAAAGGAGAGGACCCAGAAATAAAGGAATGTGGAGTTTTGTGTGGCTTAGTGTGCAGAAGGGTGTGGAGTTGTACACAGAGGGAAGAATGGAGAGGAGGGATGATCAGTGTAGCAACTGCTAGGCTAGCTGTGATAGAATCAGACTTGGCAGAAAATCATCAGGCATATCAGTAAGGCTGCCTTTAACCTGTCAAAGTCTTATTATCTACAGTTCTCCAAATCTCAGTGTGTTAGACCAGGTAAGTCATTATGGTAGTCATGAAATGTGGCTAATAAAGCAAGGGAAACCAAACCGGAAAGAGCTAAAGGAGGGAGTCAAGAATGAAAAAGTCCCTTGGTTCCCTAGTGTTTTGTCTTGTGAGTCCTACTCACTCATGCTTCAAATCTAAATTTTAACATCTCATCCTATATACCCATAGAAAACCGTAATTCAAAAAATTACATGCACCCCAGTGTTCTTTGCACCACTGTTTACAATAGGCAGGACATGGAAACAACTTAAATGTCCATTAGTAGAGGACTAGATAAAGAAGATGTGGCATATATGTATATATATAGGGCTTCCCAGGTGGCGCTAGTGGTGCAGAACCTGCCTGCCAATGCAGGAGATGTAAAAGACATGGGTTCCAACTTCCATCATCAGGCACATCCACAACCAGACATTGTTTTTGCTTTGGCTCCGTCTCTTCACTGTTTCTGTAGTTATTTCTCCACTCTTCTCCAGTAGCATATTGGGCACCTGCTGACCTGGGGAGTACATCTTTCAGTGTCATTTTTTTTTGCCTTATGACCTCACTTAACATTAATTACCTCCTTAAAGGCCTTATCTCTAAATTCACCACATTAGTTGGTAGGATTGCATCATATAAATTTTGAGGGAATATGAGTCAGTTCACAGAAATATCTAAGTGCAGAAAAATGTTAAAAGGAGAGGACCCAGAAATAAAGGAATGTGGAGTTTTGTGTGGCTTAGTGTGCAGAAGGGTGTGGAGTTGTACACAGAGGGAAGAATGGAGAGGAGGGATGATCAGTGTAGCAACTGCTAGGCTAGCTGTGATAGAATCAGACTTGGCAGAAAATCATCAGGCATATCAGTAAGGCTGCCTTTAACCTGTCAAAGTCTTATTATCTACAGTTCTCCAAATCTCAGTGTGTTAGACCAGGTAAGTCATTATGGTAGTCATGAAATGTGGCTAATAAAGCAAGGGAAACCAAACCGGAAAGAGCTAAAGGAGGGAGTCAAGAATGAAAAAGTCCCTTGGTTCCCTAGTGTTTTGTCTTGTGAGTCCTACTCACTCATGCTTCAAATCTAAATTTTAACATCTCATCCTATATACCCATAGAAAACCGTAATTCAAAAAATTACATGCACCCCAGTGTTCTTTGCACCACTGTTTACAATAGGCAGGACATGGAAACAACTTAAATGTCCATTAGTAGAGGACTAGATAAAGAAGATGTGGCATATATGTATATATATAGGGCTTCCCAGGTGGCGCTAGTGGTGCAGAACCTGCCTGCCAATGCAGGAGATGTAAAAGACATGGGTTCCATCCCTGGGTCAGGAAGATCCCCTGGAGGCAGGCATGGCAACCCACTCCAGTATTCTTGCCTGGAAAATTCCATGGACAAAGGAGCCTGGCAGGCTATAGTCCATAGGATCGCAAGAGAAAGACACGACTGGAGTGACTTAGCATGCTTGCACGCACACGTATACAATGGACTATTATTACAACATTCAGAAAATGAAGATAATGGCATCTGGTTCGATCACTTCATGGGAAGTAGATGGGCAAACAGTGGAAACAGTGGCTAACTTTATTTTTTTGGGCTCCAAAATCACTGCATATGGTGACGGCACCCATGAAATTAAAAGACAGTTACTCCTTGGAAGAAAAGTTATGACCAACCTAAATGGCATATTGAAAAGGAGAGACATTACTTTGCTAACAGAGGTCCATCTAGTCAAGGCTATGGTTTTTCAAGTGGTCATGTATGGATGTGAGAGTTGGACTGTGAAGAAGGCTGAGCGCCGAAGAATTGATGCTTTTGAACTGTGGTGCTGGAAAAGACTCTTGAGAGTCCCTTGGACTGCAAGAAGATCCAGGCAGTCCATTCTGAAGGAGATTAGCCCTGGGATTTCTTTGGAGGGAATGTTGCTGAAGCTGAAACCCCAGTACTTTGGCCACCTCATGCGAAGAGCTGACTCATTGGAAAAGACTCTGATGCTGGGAGGGACTGGGGGCAGGAGGAGAAGGGGATGACAGAGGATGAGATGGCTAGATGGCATCACTGACTCAATGGACATGAGCCTGAGTGAAGTCCGGGAGTTGGTGATGGACAGGGAGGCCTGGCGTGCTGCGATTCATAGGGTCACAAAGGGTTGGACATGACTGAGCGACTGAACTGAACTGAATTGAATGTTCGTGGCAGCACAATTTACAATAGCCAGAATGTGGAAGCGACCTAAAAGTCTATCAGCAGAGGAATGGTTAAAGATGTAGCATGTGTGTGTTCAACTGCTAAGTCATGTCTGACTCTTTGCAACCCCATGGACTATAGCATGCCAGGCTCCTCTGTTCATGGAGATTTCCAGGCAAGAATATTGGAGTGGGTTGACATGTCCTTCTCCAAAGGATCTTCCCAGATCAGGGATTGAACCTGTGTCTCCTGCATTGGCAGGATAATTCTTTACCACTGAGGTACCAGGGAAGCCAAGATGTGGTACATATACATAATGGAATATTATTCAACCTTAGAAAGAATGAAATAATGACATTTGCAGGAACATGGATGGACCTAGAGATTATCATAGTAAAAGAAGTCAGACAAAGAGAAACATCATGTATCACTTTTGGATGTGGCACCTAAAAAATGATACAAAAGAGAGATACAGAACTTAGACTAACAGACATAGAAAGCAAACTTACAGTTACAGAAGGAGAAAGGGGGGAGGGGGGAGGGATAAATTGGGAGACTGTGATTAACATATGATGCTATTACATATAAAATAAATAACCAACAAGGACATACTGTATAGCACAGAGAACTATGCTGCTGCTGCTAAGTTGCTTCAGTTGTGTCCGACTCTGTGTGACCTCATAGACGGCAGCCCACCAGGCTCCACTGTTCCTGGGATTCTCCAGGCAAGAACACTGGAGTGGGTTGTCATTTCCTTCTCCAATGAATGAAAGTGAAAAATGAAAGTGAAGTTCCTCAGTCGTGTCCAACTCTTAGCAACCCCATGGACTGCAGCCCACCAGGCTCCTCTGTCCATGGGATTTTTCAGGCAAGAGTACTGGAGTGAGGTGCCATTGCCTTCTCCAACAGGGAACTATACTCAACATTTTATAATAACCATAAGGGAAAAGAAACTGAAAAGGAATAGTTATAAATGTATATAACTGAATCACCATGCTATACACATGAAACTCACATGACATTGTGAATCAAATCAACTGTACTTCAAAAAAAAAAGAGATTGCTAGGTTTACTTCTGGGCTTAGACAATGAAACATTTCCATTTTCTGAGTAAGGAGAGGAGTCAGAAGGCTAATATATGGAAATAAGTGCCCCATGAATGATTCTTATCATTTAGACCAATTAGTGTTCTATGATTACTGTGAAACAGGCAGGACACAGCACTCAGAAATCACTAGACAGATTAGAGAAGTACAGGCAAGAACAGGACAGAAAGGGGTTAGTGAGAGTTCATAAATGAATAGCAAGTAGATGTATTTAATGCATTTACATGCCCAAATTCAACAGTGCAAATGCTTTCTGCGAAAGATCTTTCTAAAAATAAGACATTTAGTCAAAGAGTGTGGGGTAGGGAATGGCTCTTGTATCTTTGATTCATGCAGATTTTGCTATTAGCCTTGAGCAGATCTAAGGAAGTAGGCATCTGAAGTTGCTATTGAGTTCTATCTGTTGATGGGGTCAAATTAGAATTCTGAAGGAGCCAATGAAAATTACATGCAAACATTATGGTCGTTTGTTATCATTATAAAACGTGATAATGTCATTGCTGACTTACCAAGATGATGACCTGAAAGGCCATGACATTATGACATTACATTTATCAATAATGAAAAATTGCTGCCTTTGCATGGTGGTTGGTGAGCTCAGGCAACCACAAAAGGGGGATGCAGGCCTTTTTGTTTATGCTAGACTGAAAATGGAAACAAATCAGCAGTTAGAGATTCATTAGTAGCCAAGGAAAAAAATGGCTTATTTTCTTACTTTGTCTGCAGAGGGGGCAGGAGGATTTCATTCACCCAAGAGATTTAATATTCATTGGTGAGAAGCTTGCTTCCAAGCTGCTTAAAATGTGCTATAGGTGCCTTAATAACAAGTTTTAAAGCTTGAGGGAAATATTACTCAAAGAAGCACGATATGTGGGCATTAGCAGAGAATGTGCCTTTTTGGGAGAGGATCTAGCAGATGAGCTTTCCTGCCAAGAATTGGAAACAGTTGATGTTAGCTTGTTGTCCCTACACGGGAGCTAGGAAACAGGTTTCGTGGCTTCTGAAACAGTTTGTGCAGTTTAATTCAAATTTTAGAGGGCCTGATTGGGGCAAAAGAGTGATCCTAGGTCATTCGAAAGTTCACATAGCATAGCTGTGTTTTTCTGACTGTGAGAGGTGATAAATCTACCTGAAGATGAGCTAAGAAAATCTTGAGCCCATATGCCATGGCTGAATGGTCTACAAAAGCTTTGGCTTCTAAAGCCTTCCTAGTAAATCATGTAGAGTTTGAGGCTATTGTGAGTCTCAGAAAAGATAATTTTCACAAAATATGAGGAAGGGGCAATCTGATAACTTGTCTAGCCTGATTTTTTTCTCTCACATTTATTCTATCAGAGCTATAAAGAGTGGTCTTCATGTATAAAATGCCATGTCTGGTTCCTAATATAAAAACCTGAAGGGAATGTAAAATCTTTAGATTTGAGGTGTAAAATAGATTTTCCTGCCTTTTCTCTTTTATGCAGGTGTTTCATGGCAGACACATAAAATCTCCTTTTGTTTGTAGCATCCCCCCCACCTTTTTCACTCTATGTTTCTAGGGTTGGGGGAGTTCATATCAATATCAGTTTCTTTGGCTGAAATAACCTGACCACCTTAGTCTGGGCTTAGCCAAAGGGATCATTTTCATCTACCTCCTCTGCTTTGTGTAGTTTTTGAGGAGTATGTGTCTGTGTGCACTGCTCCCTCCACCCAACCTTGAGGATCTTGATGAAGGTCCTTTCTGAGCAGCAGAAAGCAGTAGAGTTCTCTCCCTGTCCTGAAGCCTATCTGACTCTCTGCATCCTTGGGAGCCTCCTGCTCAGCCTTCCTGGTGAGGCTCGCCCAGTCTGACTCTATGGTGTCAGTCTGTCTGACATTTTCCTGGTGGAAAGCTCTTCCCCAGACTACTTGGTTGCACTGACTCCCATCTATCCTGCAGATCTCAGTTCCAGCCTCATTTGCTCACCTGTTTGAGCACAATGCACTGATGTCTGGCTCCCTCTCTATGTTTTCCTCAATGCCTCGTGTAGTGTTTGGCACATTATAAGAGCTCAGTACCTATTTGATGCTGAAAGCTACTCTGACATCACTGCTGGAGAAATACTTCTATTAGCTCCCTCGTCTATCCCAAAATACCTGGGGAAACGCAGCACCTGCTTTCCCTTCCCTGGCAAGAAGTATTACTTCTCTGAGTATGGTTTCTGTATCAGCAGCATCAGCACTACTTGGGAACTTGTTAATCAGAAACTCTGATTTGGGGCCCAGCAATCTGTGTTTTAACAGCCCCTCCAGATCATTCCAATGTAGGCTCAAGATTGAAGGGAATGTTTCAAATTTTTCTTATCAGCACAGCATTAATGGAACAATTCACAAGTATCATCAATGCATAAAAAACAAATAATTACGTTCCATTTCCTAATGGAATTATAGTTTTTATGTCCTTTTCCCTCTGAAAAACCTGGAAGCAAGGGTCCAGCAGTGTTGAATGTGGCCTGCCTGTTTTATCTTATTTCAACCATATAAGTCCTTGTATATGGATGGAAAAATAGTTATTTGGTTTAGCATAATTTGAAAGGATGCAAAAATCTCTCTCTTTTTTTGTTTTGCAGGAAGGTCATTGTGATGTTCAGTCTTTGACTATTAACCCCTTTGGTTTAGATGACAAATATCCCTGGGAGGGATAACATATTACTACTTACTGAAATATATTTTATTAAGAATGGATTGTGGCAGAATCTTGGTATTCCAGTATTTACCATTCTATGCTTCAGTGATATACTAGTGATCTTGAAGATTCATAATGTATCAATAGCAACTGTGTATTTTGCAGTGGGAGTCAATCCTATCCTTCCCTTATGGGTAAACCTAAAGACTATCCATAATCTTTATCTTAAGACAGTTTTGAAGAAAGATCTTGGCCATTTTGTTTTTACTGTAAGAAAAAGGGGAGAGGAGGCAATAAAATGGCATAAGACTAATGCAATTGTTGGAAAGATTAACTGAATTAATACATGTAACTATAAGAAGGCCAGACAAATACTTAAAACATGTGAGCTATTGTGATGGTCATCTCCTTCTTCCTTTAATATGAACTCTTATTATGGCTTATTACTGTTCTATTTGGAGAAATTATTGCTATTGATTTTGCAAATTGGCTACTGGATTTATACGTTTGACAGATCAAGATGTTGAGGTGGATCCAAATCTTCTTGATAGCAACAGTTTGTGTTCTGATTGACTGGCTAGTTTGAATGGGCAGTGGGTAGGACAGGGCAATCTGGGTACCTGGAGAGTGGGAGTGAAGGATGGGCTGTTACTTACCTAAAAGAGGAAGTAGGCCTTGAAATGGGCAGTAAAATGTAAGGAAATACTTGTGCTGAAGATAATTTTTGCTTGAGTAAAAGGTGATATTCCCACTTTTTCAGGAAGAATTTGAGCAGTCATTTTTCTGTTTTCAGCAAATATAATTTTGGCAGAAGAAAATGTCAGATGAGAGGTTAAGTAGAAAACTAAGCACAAAGCCCAGAATTTTAGGCTGACATATTTAGAGTGGAGGTCTGAACAATAGGAGCTTATTCTACCCAATATATTTAAATACTGAGATTGCACAGATAGTCTTTACTATTCCTAGAATTCTTTAGTGAGCTTAGGATGGCTTGCTTCCTGATGAAAGTAGACTCCCAGGATGTATGCCAAGATGGATTACTTAATGTTCTCTGTTTCTCAAAGGTTCAATAAGCAAAAGGGGTTATTCTGAGCAAGCTGCTGGGACGATGACAGGAACAAACACCTCGATGTATAAATTTGAGACCTTTAACCTCTCAGC
This sequence comes from Madoqua kirkii, assembly GCA_006408675.1. Taxonomy (NCBI): domain Eukaryota; kingdom Metazoa; phylum Chordata; class Mammalia; order Artiodactyla; family Bovidae; genus Madoqua; species Madoqua kirkii. Next base: position 26,397 of record SJYC01122131.1, read on the forward strand.
TGTCAAATTTCAATATTTCTGGTCACAATGTTAAATCACTCTAGTATCCATTTCAGAGAGCTCTGATGGAAAAATCAAAGTTTCCTTTTATATTTACACACTGTTAGTAAGTTGTTAAAAGAAGAATAAAGTAAGGTGACTGCTAGCCGTATTTTGTGTTTGTGGCTTTATAGCTTCAGCATAATAAACCAGAGCCTCTATTTTGTCTGTAACTTATAATGCATGCTTCAAATGACTTAGTATTATTGTCAGCTCTATATCCCCTGTCTTTTAAGAGTGATAAACATAGCATGTTGAAGGTAGAATTCAAAACCCAGACCATGAAAGAAACAGGGAAATATGGCTAAAACATGACTTTTAGACCTTTTCATTTAAAATAAATGTGTACACGTATGTGAAGGACACAGCAGGTGTCCATGCAGTTTATCTCTCATTCCATCTTACAAACGTGTGTAAAATAATCTAAGGCATATTACTGGGATGGCGAACGGGGACTTCATATTCTGTTATGTGAATGCACAGTTGCCTTTGGTAGTAGTGCCGTGTTTTGTTTTGGTCCTGTGCAGTTCTGTAGACAAGTCTTCCATCATAATGACTTTTCTGACAGCAGATGGGTGGGGGAAAATGGTTTGAGAAAATCATTTTCCTTTCCTGCAGTAAGTAATAATTACTTGAAGTGTGTGACAACGATGAAGTGGGCAGACTTACCCAAGGACCTGCACTGGACACTTCCTTTGACTTTTTCATTTTTATTCTTTGTCAATACACGTGTGCAGAACAGAGTGTTTAAATTTTTATCTTTTAAGGAATTTGTGAATCTTGAGAACTGTTCATTCCACAGATGTTTTCAGGTGTACTCCTGGACCATGTCAGGCAGGATCCATATAGAGCCATTTCACATGGATCTCTGCCCTACTGGGCACTGAAACCATAGCACCATGGAAAGGGCCACCATGGGCCACTGCAGAGAGAGTGGACAGTGACAAAGGAACTGTGCTTCCTGTCAGGACATGCATTGTAGAATCCGAACAATATGAGTAATGACCATGTGCCTGTTGGGCTCAGGGAATTGCACTTCTTTATTCATACATATTGGAATGCTTCCTATTCTTTATATACGTCCATTTCAAATATTGGTAAACTTTTAGAGCAAAATCAATGTGGAAAATGTATCCAAATTTGTCAAAGTGGCAATTATCTATGCATATCACGCCTCTTTTAGAGTGATAACAATGGTAAGGACAGTGTCTGAGGAAGTATCCTGCTTTTTGCTGTTGTTCTCTTTAATTGTAAACAAAAGTTTCTGATAAATACATCATGAAAGTGAAGCTTATTCTCTTTTTTAACCTACTAAATACTTTTCAGTTAGTACTGTCATCTGCTTTAGTATGTAACTTCCACAAGAAGAGCAATTTGCCTTTCAAATTAGTACACAATATCCTATCTTATGTTACTGTTTCTTCCTTTCCTTCTTTTAAAAAATATTTTTGACTGTGCAGACTCTTCATTGCAGTGCACTGGCTTCTCTAGATACAGCGCATGGGCTCCAGAGTATGTGGGCTTAGTTGCTCCATGGCATGTGAGATCTTAGTTCCCTGACCAGGAATCAAACCTGTGTCTCTGCATTGGAATGCAGAGTCTTAACCATTAGACCACCAGAGAAGTCCCTATTTCATGTGGACACATACAGTTTCCTTGATAAGACTGTAAACTTCTTGTGGCACAGTCAACTTGTGAAGTGAAAGTCATTCACTTGTGTCTGACTCTTTGCTACCCCATGGACTATACAGTCGTGGAATTCTCCAGGCCAGAATATTGGAGTGGGTAACTATTCCCTTCTCCAGGGGATCTTCCCAACCCAGGGATTGGACCCAGGTCTCCTGCATTGCAGGTGAATTCTTTACCATCTGAGCTACCAGAGAAGTCCCTCTGCTGTCTCAAACAGCGTCTCATGTCTTTAGGGCTCTCCCAAGGAAGAGAGCTTCTGTCACCTCTTGCTTCAGATTCTTGCCTCTACTTGACCTTCTGTTCCCATCCAGTGTTTTGCATCCTGAAGCTTCTGTTTTCTTTCAAGCCCACATTACTCTAAGCAGGAAACAGAAGTGTCTCACCAAAACAGCATCAATAAAAGGTATTACAAGTCATAGCCTTTGATGGGAGGTTTTGGGGAGCCTGAGGAGTATTTCATCACTGCACAGATAAATAACTATGTTAAATAAATGTGGTGAGCATAATTGACCTGAAGTTTCCGGGTATTCTCCATAGCTGAGAATCTTTCCTAGACCACCTTTCCTTTTGCTCCCTAATTGCTGCTAGATAATTTTTCATCCTAGGCTACATAATCGCCTCTCTCCTATTTTCCCAGGTTCAGGGTACTCAACCTTCTGGCTCTTAGGATGCTCCAGGAAATCAGAAAAGAAAAACTTGGTTATTTATTATGCACAGCAAATTGACACTCCCTTTGTTTTACACTAAGCCTCAGTCAATAAACATGGATATATAAGTGATTTCAGTACTTGTAGATAGATGTGATATTAGAGGCTAGAGGCTGTGTGGGATATACTATTGCACTGAGCTGACAACTGCTTCTATCACTGCTCCTTCAAGGCTATGGTTTTTCCAATAGTCATGTATGGATGTGAGAGTTGGACTGTGAGGAAGGCTGAACTCTGAAGAATTGATGCTTTTGAACTGTGGTGTTGGAGAAGACTCTTGAGAGTCCCTTGGACTGCAAGGAGATCCAACCAGTCCATTCTGAAGGAGATCAGTCCTGGGATTTCTTTGGAAGGAATGATGCTAAAGCTGAAACTCCAGTACTTTGGCCACCTCATGTGAAGAGTTGACTCATTGGAAAAGACTCTGATGCTGGGAGGGATTGAGGGCAGGAGGAGAAGGGGACGACCGAGGATGAGATGGCTGCATGGCATCACTGACTCGATGGACATGAGTATGAGTGAACTCCAGGAGTTGGTGATGGACAGGGAGGCCTGGCGTGCTGCGATTCATGGGGTTGCAGAGTCGGACACGACTGAGTGACTGAACTGAACTGAACTCACTATCTAAACTATTCTCATTGCATTTCTTGCCTCATTATTTTACTTACCCAATTCTTTAGGAGCTATAGAGAAGGCATGCTAGAATATCCTATGACCTTTACTTCTGTGTACATGAAGTTCAGTCCAGAAGGGAACGAGAAAGCATTCTTCCTGAGTTGAAGGCAGAAGGGGAGGAAAACTCAAACAGTTGGGATTATTTTGACTTTGAATATATATGTATATATACAAGCATATACCATAGATCTTTCTTATCTGACCTCCACTTAACTGGCTTCCCAAGCCCTCTATGGAACATACTGACTGAGCCCAAGCATAGGACGTTGAACTGCTGCAGCCAGTAGGCTGGAACTCAGGACACTCACACTAGGTGAGTTAGTGATTATCTAGTGATATTAATAATTATTGGGACCTCCCTCAAAGTCCTGTGGTTAAGAATGTACCTTCCAATGCAGAGGGCATGGGTTTAATCCTTGGTTAGGGAACTAAGATCCCACATGCCTTGGGGTACTGCCAAAAATTAAAAAATGAAAACAATACCTAGTTCGTGAGTATCACTAAAATCCAAACTTTAAAAAGGAGGGAGTTGTTTGTTTCTAATCCTGTATTATTAGAAGGAACTGGCAACCCACTCGAGTACTCTTGCCTAGAAAATCCCATGGACAGAGGAGCCTATTAGGCTGCAGTCCATGGGGTTGCTACGAGTTGGACACGTCCGAGCGACTTCACATTCACTTTCACTTTCAATCCTGTTTATGCCACTTGTATTTATTATTGTAATTACTTAATTTAATTAAATAGTATATAAATCTATTAAGTGAATGCAAAAAGGAAAAGGAGTTGTTTCTTCTAAAACTAATCTGAATACTTTGGAAAGGCTTGATAACATCAAGTTATCTGTTGTATAAGGTATGGGTGAGATGACTGTATGTAATTGAAATAAACTAGAAAGACCTACAAATCAGATGCCTTGTAAGTACCTTTAAGTTATCATTCTACTTTAAAGAAATGGAAAGTGGAACTTAAAGTCAAGGTATTATGTGCATAGTGTACATAAGCAAGACTTTACAGAACTCTGATTGGAGAAACCACACTCAGGCCTGGGTGCTACTTCAGATGATTAACAAATGAATATATGCATATATTTTAAGATTAAGTAACAAAGTTTAAGGTAGGAATCCATCACTATTATTTCCTTCTGCACCAGTTCTTTCAATTAGCTAATCAACCATGGGATTATTGTAGTGGTGAGAAAGCTTCTATTCCATGTACACATACATGGAACAATAAATGCCAAGAACAGATGGAATTTCAGTTTGTTTTGGTGTTAATTCCCATATCATCTTACCAAGGTATTGGTGAAGTTTTTAGATAGGAGTATACAGGGAACTTCTCTTTAGTCTAGCTTTTGTTCTTATGTTTGTATCTTAATGTCTCAGGTTCACCCTGCCCTTGCCCTGATCCAGATGACTTTAGCCACACTTCATTTCTTGAAGACTAGTCACTTCTTGTGTCAGAACTAGCACACCATTGATGGAGAACACTCAGTATCTATGTTGGTAATTACTCAAAATTTAGTCTCTAGTTCAGTTATAGTCAGTCACCCAGTCATGTCCAACTCTTTGTGACCCCATGGACTGGAGCATGCCAGGCCTCCCTATCCATCACCAACTCCAAGAGTTTACTCAAACTCATGTCCATTGAGTTGGTGATGCCATCCAACCATCTCAGTTTTGACTTATGGTACATAAGCTTGTAGGCTTGTAAACTACATTCTTAGACTCCCAACCATTTATGTGCTTAATTGCTGAATATAAAACTCAAGTGATTGTGAAAAGTGTGTTTCCCTCAGTGTTAATGAACAGTTATTGGTGAATCTCTTCGAGGACTAGAGTTGAAGAATTTTATAGATTTTTTTGAGTTTAAAGGGAAAAGAAGTATTGCATGGCAATTTCTCACAGTTGCTTAGGAATTTCTTGCAGATGAATTCCTGTTTAATCTCTGTGTACCTGCACTCAAGTGAATTATACAAGCACCTTAGCAAAGTTCCACTAAGATTTATTATTTTTTTTTAGCATATTACTTGTAACTGTAAGATTTTTAGTATTCTTTATCTAATCATCTTCCGTGAGTAAATATGAAGTTCAGTTAAACATTTTTTTTAAAAAAGTATCATATATTTTATATATATATAATGCCTTGTACATGGTTGACATTCAATACATATTCGTTAAAAGAATAAGATTATGTTAAATGACATCAAATACTTGAGACTGGGTTGTACCTAGTTATTAGTTAACCTTTAGAATTTCCATACTTTCCCTTCTGTTGTAGTTTTCCAATAACACCGGTCTGGGTGACATCTGTCTGGTCTTCTTTTTTGCATAGTTCTTTGTGCAATAAGTAAACATTTTATTTTCCAGAATTCTTCTTAGGAAAGGTGTCACTTATGTCTGAGGGAAATGCTTTGATGAAAGATAAAATAAGGGACCTCCTAGAGAGGCCCTGAAGGTGAGCATGTCTGTTCTGCATCAGAAGAGAGGAATATCCTGCTTGCTGTACTGGAGAGATAAGGAAGAGTGAGAAGGAAAGGAAAACTGGATGGAAGCTATGAGAGAATGACTGGAAGGCTATAAATTCTCTGATGTCAACTATTCCCCGACCCTAACTCCAAAATTTTAGTAAAATTCATTCACCAAATGCTTGGGTTCAAGTGGATATTTGTGTGTGTGTGTGTGTGTGTGTGTGTGTGTGTGTGTGTTTGTATGTGAACTAACTTTGTGAAAACTTATTTGTTGGCTGAGAATTACACTAAAATCAATGTGAAGTGGGAACTGAGGTAATGTGTGCTGCTGTTGGTCCACAGGGGCAGAGTAATGCTTGAGCAGAGAGTCCTGGTTGCTGCCTGAAGCCTTAAGGAGGTCTTAGGACATCAGAAAATCAGGGACTGAGGTTGGCTCAAGATTAGCTACTGAGGGTCAGGGAGATTTCTTATAAACATACCTTGTGGAGATGAACATATACATATACAGTTTTTGGGAGAATAATATTTGAGAAAATGAGGAAAGCTGCCCAGGTCAGAGTTCATCTATGCTTCACACTGGGCCTGTCATTAGTCAGGGGGCTAGTAAAGGAATTTGTTAAGGTGTGGTTCCAGCGATTGGTGGCAGTCAGATGGAGGAGCCACTGATGTCCCAACCTTCATCTCCAAGGGATTCCCTCTCCTCCAGCTGCTAAGCGAAGTCCACATTCCACCTGCCCCCCTTGCCCCCATAAAGGCCACTTTGAATCACTTTACCAAGTTTCAAAAGGTAATTATTTAGAAATGTATATATATATATATTTTTTTAATTTTAATTTTTTTATTTTTGTTTAATGCTTATTCCATTTCACAGTACTGTATTGGTTCTGCCATACATTGACATGAATCAGCCACAGGTGTAGACGATCTCCCCATGTTAAAGCCCCCTCCCACCTCCCTTCCCTGCCCATCCCCCCGGTTCATCCCATACACCGGCCCCAAGCATCCTGTATCCCGTATTGAACATAGACTGGTGCTTCATCTCCCATATGATTGTATACATGTTTCGTTGTCATTCTCCCAGATCTTTCCACCCTTTCCCTCTCCCTCTGAAGCCAAAAGTCCATTCTATACCTCTGTGTCTCTTATATTGTCTCACTTTCGGGGTCATCATTACTGT